>MU966619.1:0-13007 GCA_036418165.1 Cooperia oncophora
TAGATGTGTCGTCCCATCTAGGTAGCGTTTTCTCGAGTTGACACGTTTTGGGATGGTGGCTTCACAAGTTTCATCAAAGCGAGATTTGCAAACCGGAACAAGGGAAGCAGTGATAGTACGAAATGCCCCCTCCCCCGTCGATAAACAGCGCTAGTTAACATTTTCTAGATCAGCTTCTGCTTCAAAAGGCTCATGAAACTGATACGAAACCGGTAAGTCAGTGGATACTGACTTACCGGTTTCGTGCTTTGGTAAGTGCATACTGCTTTTGGCTTTGTGGATTGGTTCCGGAGCTTCCGCATGAGCAAGAGTGGCTCCCATGTTTGTACTCGGGGCTGCTCTCGTTCACCTGCAGAAGGGGTGGGAGGATACAAGTAAGAGCGTTATTATGTTGTGGACTGCGTTACAATGGGCCTGGTTATAAGCATGAATATCTGCCAATGATCCTGAAGGAGTAGTTCACGTTTTCACGCAGCTGTACCCTTCTCCATTACAGCTGCATTTAAAACATTTTGATTATATTTTGCTGGAATTCGTTTACCATTCCGGCCTGTGAAGAATTGCAGTGAATCTAGATCTAACAGAGACTAGTTGTTGTTCTCCTAAACTCAACAGTTCTTTCCCTCGAGAGCTCTCTAAAACTGAGCGAGTCAAAAGTGTCTCCAAACCACATGTCAAACGGAAATTTTCGCGCGCCAGACATCTAACAAAGCCCTTCTAACAGCGGTTTTGTGCACAGAATACCGAAGATAGGATGTAGATCGAAATCCAACGCTGAGTGGCAGAACTTTTAAAAATGGTGGCACCCCACGGGATATAACCCCTAAAACAAAAGATGCACTTGAAGTGTTCAAGTTTCCGGTTGCACCTCAGGTTTCATGTTTCCTAATCTAAGCAGAAGCAGATCTCGAAAATATTAACTGTGATTACGCACAAAAGCGATAATCTTGCAAAAAAACGCTCTTATTGAAGTATCCTAATTCAAATGAAGTTAAAGGGACGCGTGGTCCCACAACGAAGTGGACGACTTGCGGACCGTAAAACTCGTCCGGCCGTTTTTCCGGGTGTAGGTTTAGGCGGCAGTGGCGAGAGAAGCATTTGACCATTCGAAATTGCAGTTCCAGCACGAAGAAAAGAGATCATGGCCTCAATTCTCATGCAAAAGTACGGGGAGTACGAAAGCGAAAAAGTGCTTCAACAGTCTCTAACAGTAGCTCCAGAATTCGATTGTCTGCACTGTGGTCCTTCACCAGTGGCAGTACAGGTTTCCGTTTCCATTTATAGTCTGTTGTTGAACTACAAGGGTAATGTCAAGACAACTTGTCTATCAATCAGTACATCATGTCCAAGTAGTTGTGAGGCTGTCAACTGGATATTTCCTCGCTGGGAGGGTCCAGAAGCATGTTCTCGTTGTATCTTCTCACCTAGCATTTGGAAGGAGGAAAATAAGGAAGAAGGAGGGAGAGAAAGGAGGAAAAGAAAAAAGGAGGAAGAAAAGGAGAGAGGAAGCTCCGATGTTGACAAATATCCTTAGCCGTGTTGGAGTGGTGGAGTAGACTTCCACAAAAGCCTGCTTCCTGCTGCAAGGCATATGTAGTGGTTTACTAGATAGGCGGTGTTCACACTTTGCGAAAGTAGAGATTTACCAATTCTGCAATCCGTGCAAAAGTATTTTGCGGAAATGGAACGTGCAAAACTCTATCGGTATCTGAAAGGGTAGTAGTGTACCGATTTATTATTTTCGGTACCAATTTGTAGCACATCCTAACCACTAAGTTTGTGTTTGTTACGTCTGCATATGGCATATGTGAGATAAAATCAGAACATCACTACGTAGATAAGTTCCAATATCAACATCCATGAGAAGACCGAGACTGGTTTTCAATAGCAGTAATCACCGTATTTCTTCCATAGTGAGCGAACGGGTGTGATATTCTATATTTTATCCCTTCTAAGAGTTTTTGCATCATTTGACAGGATAGCATTGGTGCCGTACATTTATAAGGTACTTAAAATGTTCGTCTTACCACAGGTTTAGTATTTATTCACAATAAAAGGGGGAAAACAAAAGCACAGTGTGCGTAGTTTCGAGAGTGCTTCGGCTTACAGTTAGGCTTCTTCGCTTTCTTCGGAGCCTGGAGACTCGACGAGCGGTCAACATAGCAACCTCGAAAACATAACAATTCTGAAGACAAATCTGGGCTAGTTAATCACTATTAGGCACTGATCAGTTGAAGTGTGCTACGAGCTTACCTTGTTTGCCGTCGCTAGGTAGAACACTCAGTGATAGAACTTATAATTTGAATGATTACACCGCTTTGGCCTCGTCAACCTCATAGGAAATTAGAATTTACAGAGGCCGAGAAACGGGGCGAGAACACTGATTGCGGCCGCGAACACTTCTTTCTTCAAATTGTAGAGTCCCTGTCCAGAAGCCTCCAACACATTACGAATCATAATCTCGGCGTTTCTGTAACTGTTGTTACACACATCAAATTGCGAATGCGAATGCGAATTTATCGTCATCAGTAACTGAACCCGACGCCCTAAGAGTATTCAACTTCACGAATCATAAGCCATAAGTCAGTGTGTCCCTTCACGATTGTGGCGCCCAATTTTGACTGGATAGTAGCTGCAACATCAATTTTGACTGGATAGTAGCTGCAACATACCTGGCAGCAATCAGATAGATTACACCACCATCTCACAGTCCGCTGTCTTAGAAGTTGCTTACAGACAGTTGCGTACACTTTTTATTTTCCGACAAGGTCGAGGGGCCGATGAGGTAGAGCTTATTTAACATACAATTCACCGAGTGGTCGACTCGCTTCACCGCGACAGTGATCAAGGTGAGCCTTGTTGCACACTCCCAAAGATCGATACCTTATTGTGGATGACTGTTCCAGAGAAATTGTTTCCAGTACTGTTTGGGTCCTTGAGGTACCCCGTTAGAATGCTACTCATTTTTCGAGGCTTCGAAAAAGGCGAAAAAGCCGGTACGTATGACGATGAATGAAAAGTGTGCAACAGCTTCCGAAGGGTTGTTCAAGGTTTTCCTCAGTCGGTAGACGATGGTTCATACCACAACGAGCACAAACAACTACAATGACGGGAGCAGGCTTAACCTATGAAAAATAATTAGGACGGGTGGGAGAAGAGGGTACACTTCCAAAAGCTTTTTACTCCTGGTAGTTATTAGTGAAGATTAAATGTCGTGTCACCACCTAACCAAACGTCCTCTTCCTGTATAAAATATCTTTTTTCTGTTGAGTTTTTCTGTTGAATCAGTTCCGAAAAATTTTCTATGCTTTTTCTATTTCTCTTTTAATGTATTACTGCGATTATGGCCCCTCAACATTCAGCAGTGCGAAAGCTGAAACTCACGCAGATGAAATTCAGGCGCTTGTTCAACAAGCACGAACTCAGCAGCGGCAACTGGGACAGAGACAAGCGCTAGTGCACTCACTGAAAATGATACCTCTGAAGTTCTCCAAGAGATTGTTGACAAGGGCAAGCATCTCGAAGAAGACGCATTGTGTCTGCGTTCATTTCCTGGTAAGTTTGAACCTCACACTTTCCAGTGTGTTTACTAGAAGATATTTAATCTTTTTTCAAAGCATAATGTAGATCTTATTGTGGTCGAACCTGACTTCATAATACGAATTACAGATCAGATCGTAATTTCACCAAGAAAGTAATGTGCCAGATCCAGAACTCTTGTCATAGAATAGTTTAAAATCGCTTCTTACTTGCTAATTCGCAAAAACGGACGTTCAGTTCGATGTTCCCGCTCTGATTTACGCGGCATGGGGGATGCAGTTGATTTGAAGCCAGCGCATGATCAAACACCGGGTTGCAGAAGTGGAACGGTCTCGGCTCAGAAATCAAACCGCTCCACAAGCTTATCTTTGAGCAGGTTAGTAGATACTACATTTCGGGCAACAGCAGATCTCTGTATTTACTATATTTAATGTTTTTTTTTATTTTTAGCATGAGCAGTAGCAGTTCCTCTATAGACCATTCGTTCTATTGCGAGCTATTGGAGAGCATTCAGAGGAGTTCGGAACTCTTCGACACACCACCAGGTGATTTTTGAGGTGCAGTTTGTCGACGGGGGGCATTTTGCTTTCCATAGATGTGTCGACCCATCTAGGCAGCCGTTTCTCGAGTTGACACGTTTTAGGATAGTGGCTAGACGATCTTACTTCAGCTTCACAAGAGTTCACAAGTTTTACCAGAGTGAGATTTGTAAACCGGAACTAGGGAAGCAATGATAATACAACATGACAAACAGTGCCGATTTTTGACTCGTTTTTAATAGCAATTTGTCTTTGAGTGCGGCCGCAGCTTTACCTGATCATTTTATTGCGCGAGGGCTCTCGCACACGCATGTCACGGCTGTCTTTGCTCAGGTCGAAGATAAGTGGTGTTGTGCCTCTGAGACGGTGAGCAATCAAAGCTGTACCCTTTGGGATCATGTTTCGCCTCTGTCAGCTTGTAACTAAGAAGAAGTTGCAGCATGTTGCGATGATCTGGGATCAGCTTTCCCGAGACTAGAAGGGTTTCCGAAATGAAGGCGTATCGACTAGATTCAACGGCTTCTCCTACTTTTTTTCTAGAGAAAGCGCGGCTTTTATTCTTTCAAGCTGTCCTTGGGCTCTGCAAAGTATTGTTTCTAGCTCAGTTTGTTCTTTCAGGATAAAATAATGAAATGATAAATGAATATTTTCTTCGACATAATCAGGTAGGGTTCAGCAATTTGTATGACATTTGAATGTTTCTGTAGGAATCCACTAACGAGTTCTTGCATTTTCGCGAACACAGGAATGCAAATTTCCCGTTGTATATCGGCAGTCTGAAATTTCGAAGAAAATGGCAGAATGAGTATAGACATCGGTTGCCACTAATTCCCCTTTGCATATGGATTAATTTTACTAAGAGTGCCTCTTCATTCAAGTTTTGTTCTGCTCGCTCTACCTGCAAGGTAGCGAAGCAGCCGATTCAATCAGTGATCCAAGAAACTGCAGAACGACTCCCTGTACTTATCCCCTACTCTTCACTTAGAGTGATGTCTGGGTTCTTTATATAAAAAAGTTTAGAATTATGGCTGGACTAGGTGTACGTTTCCACAGCGCCTCCTTTCTAGTTCTATTCCTATTCTTCATCTCAAATACAGGCCCCGCGTTTTAGCTCATGGTTGTCCTCCCTTGTGCAAGTACTGCAGCCCGCAGACTCGGAGATCGTCCCTTTTGCGCAACATCACAGCGAGTGAGGAGGATGCTACGGCCGTCGTAAGTTCGCAAGTTTTAGTTCTGCCACCCGCTCAGTTGGACCGCCCACCCCACAAACTCACCACACTTAACGAAGCGGTGCTCAGTTGTTGTTTGTTGGGCGGCTGGCATAAATCCGAATCGCTTGTGCATTTTTACCGCGCGTGCGTTCAAGTTCAAGTAAGTAATTCTGTTCTCCTTCGTACGCAATATTTTCAAATGTTACTTTCTGTTCCGTGTTTTGCTCCAGTCTTTTTATTATTTTTCGTTTTCTTCTCTTCGCTTTGGATGGCATTTAGCACTGGAAGATGTGAAAGAGCCAGGGGTTGTACAGAAACCGTAGAGCACTAAGTTGCCAGCAAGTCCTTTGAAATCGTACAGTGAGACTGTGTGATTGTCGATAGATTTGGTTTATGGTGTTTTTAAAGATTCTTTTCGCTTTTTCTTCTTTGGGATCACTTATCAACTACTTGTTCGTGACTGAACGCCCGCAATTCATGATACTTCATTCTGGGGTTATCTTTTGACCAGAACTATAATCTGTAATGTTATCTGGTCAGCAGCCTGCACTCACTGACATTTGATGGGCCCTGACTGTTTTCTTACATTGTCACCGCTGATATAGGTGGTGGTGTTACCCTACAATTGTGTGTAATCTCTAGCACAACAGGTGCTGCTATTGGCCTCGATCGAATAGCGTCGTTTTTTATCGCTAGTGAATTGTTTTCTTACTTGAATTTGTGGTTCACATTATTCCTAATGTTCCTTCTGATTTTTGTTCTTAAACTTTATTTTGCAACAGGATTATTTTGATGTCATGATGTTTCTAAATTTATACGCACATCACTCAGTGTATCATAGATCTGTCACACCCATCTTCTTTTTCCGTTTGCGCGCTGCCAACATGCGAAAACTTGGTGGAAGTGTTATTTCTGAGCTAAACATGAAGTTCTAAAGAATGGACGCCGAGCAACTTGAGTAGTGTTTATGAGGAGAACTGTCTTCGTTGAAGAGTGTCTCAACTCAGTGATCAAATAACTACGTTATATTACATTACTTAGTTACAGCCACTTTCTACTGAAAGCTTTCCCTGAAATGTTAGCATGCTATGGGTCATTGCCTTTGTACTTTCCCCTCACTACTCATCTTTTGGTAACTTGTGGGCACATTAGGGGCAAAGAAGAGAGAAACCTCGCTCGTCCCGTATACGCGATATTATTTTGTTGGCCACAGTTGTTGGAGATGGTTTAGTTTTGAAAGGGCATGGCAACTCATTCGTACAAAATATAAACTATTGACGACCCAGACTTTGCCCTGATGACGCAAAATTGAAAAAAGGAGTCGAGATGCGTCATTAATGATTCTTCTAATCACCGGCAAGCTACGAATCTTGCGATGTCGATCTAGTTCATTTTCCAGTCGTTCGCTCAATGCGAACCTCACGATTGTTCATTGTGAAAGTGGCGTTCAGTTACAAACCTACAGCCGCTAGATGACTCTTCAGAGGGGGAAAGGAAAAAAAATCATGGAGAGCACTCTAAGTACGGTCCTGGAAACACTCTTCGAGTTTTTCGGAGTTCTCGTTTTATGCCAGCAAAACATAGATTGCCGCCCCCGGCCCACTAATCGTTTCTTCACGTCATCCAATGCTAGTACCCTCTTGAAAAAAAAACGGAAAATGTGGTTTAAAAACTTAACTCGTGACAGATGATGGCCTTTTAGTTCTGGTGGGCGGGTCAGCTAGGGAGGCGTCAGCACTGTCCTTTACAAGGGCCACGCTCCTTCCTTATTCACTGTGAAGCCGCGAGAGTGGGATAATTTAGAGTGAGGACCGGGCTACTTGTACTATCAAGGATACCCACGGTTTTCTTGAGTGCGGGAACTGTCTCTGATTGTCTGGTCTTGCTGGTCTTGCTCTCATGACATAAAAGTAAAACCAAAAGTAGAATAATTCTTCTTATCAACTTGCAGGCTATGAATCTTGTGAAGTCGATCTAGTTCAATTTATCGTGGAACTCTCGAAGTACAATTTATTTCCACCCAGACTGCCCATATCCTTGTTGCCAGCCCATAATGACATTATGTGGATCGCTTGTTTGCGATACGGCTCCCGATGCGACCAAGGTTTACAAGTGCCCTCAAGTCCTGTTCGGCCAAATAGATCGTACACATAGATTGCGGTTATGCGCTTACAGTTGTGTGTTCCCATCATTAATCGTCCGTACGACATTGTCCGGCGTCGGCCGTTCCATCATAAGATGCATTAGTGTTTGAATTTTCTTGCCAAATCACTTCGGACGATCTTTTCGGACTTTTTATGCTATTACTCCTGCAGCTGGCTTCAGTGCCGCTTTGTCATGCTATCAATCGATCAGCTTGTTCGACTAGAAGTGTAAGCATTTTTTGCGGGAGGATTTCGCAGTAATCGTAGGATACTTTCCATTGGGTGGATGCGAAATTAGCGATCACTTACGAGAGTCAAATTTTAATGTCCACTTTAATAGTTCCAGAAACATTAGGCAGGAAATTCTGAATAAAATTTATTTTTCAATGTAGTCCCCATGACCTCCATAGACTGGAAGCTATCTTTTCAACACCTGCTGAAAATATTTCTCTTCCTTGTCCCCAAAATGTGCGTTAATTGCCGCCTTCAGCTCTTCATCGTCAGAAAAACGCTTTCCACGAAGATCTTTTTTTGGTTGGGGAACAAGAAGTAATCGCTAATCATTTTCTCATTTTTCATTTCATTTTCTCAGTTTTCATTTGTCTCAATTTTTAATCAGCAATCATTTCCACACATTGTCGCATCAGACATTTCAGTCTTCCTTCAAGAAGATCGAGACTAGAATAGCAATGATGATGATGATGATGATGATGGATGATAACTAAATGAAGTTTTATATTTATACCCCCACGGAGTGTCGTTACGTATTGGAATGATTTCAGTTCCTTCGTCATTGCTAAATTACCCCGCCACCGAGGATACTCTGAACGACCCTCGTACAGGGTCTTTTTCCGCTAAGGATGATTAATTCGCCATAGAGCTACAGATCTCCTGAGCCCCGTAAATAATTGTTCTCGGTGGGTAAATGAATAGGCTTTTCTGTGATATAGATCCCAAAGCTAGTATCAGAGAAGTCACATAACAGAATGCTATCAAGCCGAAAAACAATCCGATGGTAAAAACGGCGTAATATTTTGCAGTTTATGTCTGAAGGTCAGGATTCCTCGAAAACTTGCTCCAGTCCAATGTGGAGCGATCATCCATTATGTTGGCCCTTGTTTACAACTGAAGAGCTAATTACTAGTAGTTGTTTGGTTGTATTTTGGATTAACGTAGTCGATAACTTCGACTTTCTAAGTATCGATTGAAGAATGCATCACAATTGATGGCAGGAGTTTTTTTTAAGATAGAAACATCTGCAGTGGAAACATATCTGGTGTTTAATGCTTCGTTCGCACATTCGTGCTATTTAGACGTTGAGAGTTTTCTCCGCTTCTCCACTGCCCTTCTATTTTCCATATCAGCTATTATTAAGCACAGGGAATAACACTGACCTTTCAGTATGAATTCTCCTGTTTTCTCTGTGATTTTTTCCCCTCGTTGGACGAACTTTGCCAAAGGAGTGCAACAGTCGAATTAGGTCAACTGGTACCAAGTTTTTATATAAGCTTTTTTACCGATTATGGGCGATAACCTTGAGTCGCCCTATCTGACTGCAATTATTTACGATTACGTGCTGCGTGAATACCGTAGGTTTGATGTATCCGAGTACCTTTTCATCACATCGTTCGTTTCTCCTATATCCCTCTTATGATTCAGCTAAGTAACCTCTGCTTTTATCGTTTTGACCCGTGATTGCGAACGGCTGCGCTTTGCTCTCTGGAGGCGCTTGTAATGAGTGCAGGTCACTGCCGCCTGTCTCCCATTTATCATTTCGGATGTCGCTAGAAGGACATTCCTGAAACATACCACCACTGCTGCCGTTCACATTGATTCATAACTGGGCTTCGTCTCTTAAATGTATTACTGCTGCTAGTCATCGCGTTTTTCGAAGGTTGACCCTGTGAACCAACAAAAGAGAGCGTGTTACGCTTCATTGCATGTGGAACGTTTGGCGGTTCTTGCTTCCGGTATCGTTCTGTGGCTCGACTTTTCTTGTTTGTTCTGTACTTCAGATTGATATTATGTTATGATCGCTTCGAAAACCCCTTCAACAGCATGGTCTTCTGCAAGGTTTTGCTCATGCAGACTTGGCAACGGCTCGGTATGAGATAGGATTCCTCGAACTTCTACCTCTTCTGAAAGTTAGTCTTCCAAGGAAAGGCCTGATAGTTTTGGTGAAGCTTCGGACTTGAAAATTCTGGTTTAGTAATCTCGACAAAGTTCAGTGTCGTATTAGAATTTGGTTTTGGATGAGTGCTGTTGTGTAAATAAAAATTGCGCAGTAAGTAGGACTCTAAAGTTTGGATCAGCTCCAGAAAGCGGTCCATGTATAGATTCAAACGGATAACAGTGAGAAGTTTTCGCGGAAAAGTTATCATTAGACTCCCTGTTAGTGAATTGTAGACTCCCTGTTAGTAAATTGTAAGTTCTGAATCCGGTGGAAATACATACCAATCGTTCAGCTCCGATCCAAAAACTCTTAACGCGCTTCTTTAACCTAACTGAAGGAATCTCGAAAAAAATGCCACATTTTCAGGAGAGGCTGAAATCCGTCGGGTCAGAATCTTGATTTTTGGCTAGATAAGTAAATCTAGACTCAGTTTAGCCTTGTGACTTCTCCTTTTTCCCGTGGGTCAGTTAGGTACCTCAGCCAGCCTCTCGCATATTTTATCCAGTTACTCGCAATACGGGCCACTTCAGGTCTGTGTTCTTACTCGATTGAAGTATCCTGAAATAATCTTGGCTTCGAAGGGAGTGGCCGTGAGGTTCCAATAGAACAGCAACGTGATTCAATTTACCATCAGGGTACAGCATCGTGATTTCTGAAGTGCTGTTGTCAGTACGGTACTCCGCCTGTCGAACCTCTGGAAAATGGGTTGCTTTCGTCGGTCCCACTTCTGGCTCTTGTTATTGGCTCTAACGGGGATTCCGAAGGGAATAATAGTCTTAGATGCGATGCTTTTGGGAAATGGGAGGCGGCTTATGAAAGCGATGGCTGTAGTGTTGCACTCTTTTACTACCGCTTATTTGAATCTAATCTTGTTCGAGAAATATTTTGGATGGGTTTCAGATGGGTTAATGGTGAATCGCACGCGAGTTATTATGCGTCGGACAACAAAACTTTCATGCGCAATCTCTTGTGAAACCGAAAACATCTTTGTAAAGCGCAATATTTCCTCATCCCAATAAGCGTTACAGATTTTCGAAGATCCGCTTGTAGAAGATTGTTTAGAGGGGTTTTCTTTCATGGACGAAATTCCAAGCCACTCAAAAGCTCGACTAGTTCTGTCCAGTTGTAAGAATACTAAATGTGCCTCCAAAACAATCTCTCCGTGGGCCGAGTGGAAGAACAGTTTGTTTATCATCGGTCGATTTCACCTGAGGTCGCGCCATGCATCAAGCTCCCATGCAGAGGTGGTGGCAAGGTGTGACTTCTAATCGCGCACTTTTGGACCATGCAAGCAGATCTCTTCATAGAGGTGGGAAAGGTTGATAACTTAACTGAAAACCTGTTCGGGTTAAATTATTCAGTTGTCACCGTAATTACGAAATACTTAATATCAATATTGCAAATTATTATTTAGATATTTTGCAATGTTCCACAAAGCCATGCTCTGTGCAGCGGAGGTTTAGCTCCACAAAACTTTGCGGTTACATTTTTGCGCTGTTCGGTGCTCACTGTGTATCTACGACCCGCTCCCCTCCTAGCGGCCAAGTGCGACTCCCTCGATGGGTTTCGTGCAAAGATGATGTACGCTGTTTCCCATTCTTACAAATAGATCTTCGAGATTTATTTATAGATGATCTGAATTTGGCCCATTGTGTTGCAGTCACAGACCGGGGGTTGAGTTTTTAGGCTTTTGTGATTTTGTGGCACAGTTCGGTTTCTGGGTTTGTAACTAATGTTTCATCCACTTTTCAAGGTGTTGGTGATTGTCGTCGACCATTGAAAATACAGGGGGGGGGCCAAAAAAAAGTCATTTTGCCTCCATGACTTTCAAGGCGCTATAAGTTACACTTTATTAAATTTTTATCGGACATTTTTACTACCATATTAAAGAGCACATTAAATACTATAATGATACTCCGCCACAGCCTTCTGGAGGAGCGCCATCGAGAGATTCGGCCGCGCGAAAGTGGTGGGTACCGGAGTTGAGCGAGGTAGTCGATTTCTCCGCCACCGTAGACCACCCTATCGAACTCCGCTCGAACCAGGTAATTGAGGGGATTCAGGTCAGGGGGCATACTTCAATATTGCACTTCTTCAGGTACGAAGGCGCCGCCCCTTCATTCGAAGTAGGAGAAGTTTTCCAAAACCCTTCCGATTCCACTGCTGGCTGCACAAAAACCTTAGGCAGTAAAACAGCGGTCGCTCCAAGAAGGTACGAGCGACAACATGTGGGGAGGATATTCTTCTCGAGTTGCTTGATGTAAACCGCCAGCGCTCACCTTCAGTCGGGGTCTACAAAGAAAATATCGGTCTTCCCCTTTCCAGGTACCCCGGTCCATACCATCAACTCGCGCCTCGGCGAATACGGTGAAGATGATGTCCTAGACCGTAGCGACGTTGCCGTAGCTGGTCGATGTGGGAGGTCTTGCAGATCAAGAGTACTGACCTCCAGGTAGCTATCTGTGGATGACTTCATTCAAGAAGTTTCGCAGCTGTTTGGAGCGACGTGAATTCCAAAGGTGTTCTCCAGTCAGGCCGCGACTGGAGATGACTTCATATTTTGGCGTACATGAAGGCGATTGGCGGCAGCGTGCTCCAGCTTATAGAGGAAGATCTTGGGTATCTTCCACCCTGGTACTATCCACTTCCCCTGTCTGGGCTGCGAAAACTTCGTTGATATGTGGCTCGGCCGAAATGACTTTTTTTTGCCCCCCCCCCCCCTGTAGTTTTAATGCAACTGAGAACGGAAGTTCTGGCTGCGAAGAGGAGATGGGCTGCCCAAAAGAGAAGCACATTTCTCATTTTCTAATTCGACAGTTTCTCATTAACCAGCTCTCATTAAAGTCGTTGGAGATTGCGGTGGAGCGGATGAAAAGGAATCTGTGGGCATAGATTGTATCGTATTGGGGTCGCAAGTGTTTCCAGAAAGCATAACTACCACCTCCTTATCGAGATGGGAACGATTTCCTCTTGGAATTGAAGTATTTCTTCAAATCTCTTCGAATTCAACTATCTCCAAACTTCTCGTGTCGTGGAAGCTACCTCAGGGCACATCATTGGTGGGGATTTTGATCGAGTCCGTACGACCCCACCCCTAAAAGGTGGATCAATACGACCCCCCCCCCCTTCTAAGGTTTGTTGTTTTTTCGCCTTTTATTTGCATTTTCTTCCAACACCTACGTGGAAAAAAATCAGTGCCAAGCTGAAAATTCCCCCTGGCTTCTGAGCACCTTCCAGCACTGAACGTCACCCAGCCAAAGAATTTCTGTACGAGTGAAACTCCAAACATTCCGTAGGTTCACAAGACAGGATCCCAGCAAAATTGCTCCCTCTATTTACAGGAATTTAGTTAAGATGAACTCCGGTGTTCTAAAGACAGCCCCCGCGATCAAAGTGGCTC
>MU966619.1:18461-44793 GCA_036418165.1 Cooperia oncophora
ATAATCGCCGACTCTGAGTAAAAAAAAGCAAAAGAAAAAGCAGAAAAAAGCAAAAAAAAATCTTGAAGAGTACCCTAGGTAAGGACTCTTGGCAGTCTTGTTTTTCGGTGCGCGGGGCAACTAGGGAGGCTCTAGAACTGACATTCACTGTAGAACTGCGAAAGCGGGACAGATTTAGAGACGGGATCAGGCTACTTGTATAAGGACGGACGCCTACGATTTGCTGGAGCTCGGAGACTGTCTTCAAGAATGAGTACCATTCTTTGGCAGCAATGGGGATTAGGCTTCGTAGCTTCGGGCGAAATAAGTCTGACTGTTGTTAGGTTGGTCCAGTGAGAGGCAGCAGAAATGAAATAATTCTGTATATTCATGACGAAATAAAGAAGTGCTGTGAAATGTTGCAAGACGTTGTTCTTGTCAATGGCCATCTGCCACCTATCTGGAAGTCGATGGATAACGTGATTAAGGGCACACTACATGTTCACTCAACTGGTTTTCTGGACCGGTTGGCAGCCCTTTTATCGTACGCTTTTCCTTCCCGATGGGAGTATGCTTTGCTGTGAGATCTGGATTGTTGTAGTTACCTTAGACCCGTTAAGGAAACGTTATGTCACACCTTCAGGCATCACGTTTCGATCAAAAGCAGGCCCAAACATGCACTTCAAGATGGACAGCCTATATAGAGGCCTGGATCAGTGGGAGACGGCTTCTGACAAGAGCATCGTCTATATACATTCCATGAGCAGTAGTAGCATCGTCTATACACATTCCATGAGCAGTTAAGTAAGTTGAGTAATGATAGCCTGAAAGTCGCTGTTTCGAGTTGGCGGGAAGGTTTCATGGGCCGCTTCAATTTCTACGGTAGCGTTCACACTTCCCGACGGCAGCGCTTTTATCGCGCTTTCGACGCGACCGATACAAAAGAAAGCATGCGCATCGATCGCGCCGAAGCGCTGCCGTCGCGAAGTCTGAACGCTGGCTACCACTAACGCTCGTAAAAAGCTGGTTGTTGGTAGTTAGCTCGGACTGTCAGGCATATGGAGGAGGTGATGCGCTTCGAAGTTCGCCGTCAGAGTCACAAACGTTCTCAGAGAACGACGAAATCTGGCTTTTTGGTATATTCCTCCACTGGGTTCTTTCACACATCTGGGGAAACGTATAGCCTCCTATAGCTCTTCCTCTTTTCTGAAATGAAATGGACTATACTTTTTGAACACCCTTAATACAAAAGAACACTTGGCCAAGAAATCTTCACCTTAACTCACGCACTGTACACTCACTGTAACGAACGCACTGTACACATTCACGAAAATTCATTGTTCCTCCTATTCCATTAAGAAGGTTGAATCATGACTTCCAATGGCCTATCCTAGTAACATCCAGGGGTGACAGGATGGCAGCTTCATGTTTTTCATTACTGATGTAGTACATCCAAAAATTGATTTTAAATGGCGAGGGTTGTTTGTCGACAGAGGGCTGGCTTCCTAAGTTTTCCCGTGTTCTGCGAGTTTGAAGTTAACGACTTTCACTTAGAAAGTGCGGAAAACATTAGTTTTTCTGATGACTTGTAGAATATATTGGTCTGTTTTGTTATTCCAGTAAGTTCTCCTGTAGTTCTTAATCGTTTTGTTCACAGGTGAGGTTGTTCGCAGGTGGGGACTAAGTGCATGTTTAAGCAGCTGTTTCTTCTGCGAGAGTTACTGGGTAAGGGGAGAGGGAGAGACAGGCACATGCAGCGATTGCTTTACACATTTCAGTACAAATGTACTCGTTTATTGGTGCATGTATCTGTGCGGCTGTTCATGTTCAGCGAGAGTTTTCAGTTTTGCTGTTGCGAAGAAATCATACCCTTGGACATACCTTGTTTTGTTTCAACATTTGCATTCAACCCACCTGAGATTGGATGATATCGTCGTAGAGCATCTTCTCGTGACAACGAAATCCCTCTTCTTCAAGCTTTGGTTTTACTTCAGCCTGACATCTGATGAGGTGTGATTACCATTACCCTGACATCTGAGAGGTTCTCTCTTTGGTCTTTCACTTGAATAATCGATTTCCTATCTGTTAACTTTTCTTAAATGTTAACTTATTGCCCTTATTATTCTGTACTTCTCATTCTTTCTTACTTTCTGTGACGAAAGTTATGGACGGTGAGATACACTTCATCCCGGAGGTAGCGAAGGCGTAGCTACGGGCTTGAACACGGCGTTGGATTTTTTTATAGGATCATTCCATTCGAGACAGCTGCAGTTCTGTTTTCTGTTGAGCGCCATGATTCAAATCGTCCCGAAACTGTAAAATTCCACCAGAACCACACCCATCCCCTCCTTCGCATGAAATACGCAGCCACACCCTTCTTAGGTATGAGGCCGTATGCTATACTTTCCTCAAGGGGAACATATCCCCCAGCAAATCTCCCCTCTTTGCCGTTATCTCTATCGATGCCTCTCGTCTTTCTGCATCTGCCTGTCTGCGTCTTTGTTTCCCTACTCTCGCGAAATGTCCACGACATGTGATGGGGGAGAGGGGAGAATATTGATTATACTCTGCGCTGCACTATATTCGCACAGAGCGTGCGCCAGAAGAGTATGGATGCAGAGCGGCGAGAGCCAGAGAGACGAGGGGCACCAGTAGGGATGACGGCAGAGTGGAGGTTTACAAGGGGATATCTATCCTTAAGGGGAACTATAGCGTACGGCCCCTGGTATTCGAATGTGGTGGTGGATTTGGCCAGCTCGGAAACGAAAGCAGGCCGTCGAGTATGTGCTGACAGAAACGAAGATTTAGGGATTGTTCATGTTGAAGGTGGACCACATCCTCACACTTTTGCTGACCAAAAAAAATCATGGCTCGGACTTTTGCTGAAGCAATGGTCCAAGCCATGGTTTTTCCGCAAAAGTGTTAAGTTATGGGCAAAAGTCAGACACCAGACGGAACTAGAACCCGCATCTCCTGCTGACGGGGCGAGCGGCTATCCGTTAGGCGCCAGAGCCATTCTTACCCTTTCACCTCGATGGCTTTTGTGTTGTGGTCTTACAGGCGGTCACAAATTTAACGCGATATGTTATTTATCTGCTTGTCTTCACCATTCTTACCTGCTCTAAGGAATTGGTTAAATCTGCAGGATTCGAGGTTTTCTCTGCTCGACCAGTGCTTGTTCCTTTGGTCGGAAAAACATCCGCCTTGGAAGTCTCTTCAATCTTTTAAAGAGAGTACTGGATTCTGTTCGACCGGGCATCATCAGTGCGAGGAAATAGGGGCTAATCGATCAAATGAATAAGAGGTTCAGCTGCCAGACGTGTAGAATCGGTCTTGCAAGTTAACCACGTGGAAAGACAATGAAAAAGTGGATCCCCACGTGACTGCCCATAATTCCCTCGGAAACCCTCGAGCTCTTTGTATACACAATTTCAAAGGCACATCCCGCGTACAAAAATGGTGGGTTGTTCGGCTCAAATACTGATAGCAGTTTTAGACTTCTTCTGTGCCTCACGAGGTTGTCAGGTGGAGCAGTTAATCTGAGACCTAAGGTTTTGACTGGTTCGTCGTCTTCAGAGGCCTGAACATGTCGCACGATGTAATCACGACTACCCTACCTAGCCTCGTCAACTCTAGCGGTTCCGACATCGTGTCAGACGACAACAACGTGAATTCAAACTCATAGCGGTTCCACCGCTTGAGCGGAAAAAGTTCGCTGTCACAGAGAGCGTTAGTTGTATGTAAATAAGGACTACCACATCGTCTCCTTATAACAAACTTATGCGAAGATGCACTTCACGTTCCTGTTATTGAAGAGCTCGCAAAGCGCTATAAACTGTTGAGGGACCCTCATCTCTGGATTTTCTAGC
The DNA here is from genome assembly GCA_036418165.1 of Cooperia oncophora. NCBI lineage: Eukaryota > Metazoa > Nematoda > Chromadorea > Rhabditida > Trichostrongylidae > Cooperia > Cooperia oncophora. The sequence continues at coordinate 22,310 of MU966619.1, forward strand.
AAGTATTCAGAACCCTCTAGTGCTTCTCTCGCGGAATTCCCGTTGCATATGCAAGCGACGTGCACTTTATATGAATCTATACCATTGTGCTCCCGTAACTTCTATGCCTTGCCGGAGCTTATGCAAGAGTACTGCATCTCGTAACAGGGTGGGTAGTTGACATGACATGGAGAAAAAAAGCAGAAAAAAGTTGCCCCCCGCCTTCAAAGACTCATGAACGGCGCTTCTCCGGCATAAAGCAAAGAAAGGACGTGGTTGGACGAGTTTCCACTTGCTGGTGTCGGCTTTTCCACCTCACCACATCATGAAGCGGAGAGAGCAGCGGAACATTCACACCGCCGGGAAGCTTTCAGGAATGAAAGTTGGGCCTTGCCGTGGCAAGTGGGCGGGGCGTGGCCTCGTGCGGGCGGTCGCGCTTTCTTCACGTGTTTTTTGAGCTGTAGAAGTAGTACATTTTCCATGCTTGCGGATTGGAGAAGGTGTCCACAAAAGGCGTTTGAACCTCAAATGAACGTGGTGCTGCCTCCAGGCCTTCGGTATTGACAAACACCGCCGCTACGGAATATGTTAGGAGAGACTGGAGTCTTGACTTTCATCCGTAATCCTATGGTATTTTAAGCGCATTATCTTATTTGAGACTTAGTTGCTCAAACTTCGCTCTTACAGTTACATTGGGCATGTTAATGGTTAATAATAACCACTAGCTAATGACCATAGTTGTTGCAGTTTCAATGCACGGATACTTTCAATAAAGCTGCCATTCTTTTGCAAGACGTCTTGGTGGAGATGACGCGCTCCACGTCAAGCAACAAATGGGTTCAGCCTGGTAAGGGAGTGTTATATCACGCTTCTTGATAAACTAGGGCCGCCATCAGCTTACTACTTCCTAAAATGTTATTACGCTGCTTAGTGCTAAATTCTGCACATTTGACCTCCACTTTTCGGCGGATCAAGTGCGACTTCCTCTGTCGTACATTCTGTGAGTCTCTGCTCTCTGAAGCTCTTGCAATTAAGGCTAACGTTGTCCGCCACGCTAAATCACAGTCAGTTAGCTAAGAAAGCTGGCTGGAGTGCGATGCTGCTTGGATATTCTGAATTGCACCGGCGTGATCGACGAGTTAGTGCTGCAAAACGCTTTCAAGTCCATGAAGACGTTGGTTTGTTCACGTCGTATGCTAGATAATAGGGAATAGATCGGTTCAACCCTAGCATACCTGAGCAGCGTAAAATAGTGTGGCCATCGAGAATGTCTGAACTGAAGCGCTAACGCTCCCGCGGTCTGTGATTCCGTTTACTCGTGCCATGCGCTTAGGCCTTCACAACGCGCCAACGAAATTGACTGGACAGGCTCACACCAGTTTCGTATACGCGACGAGTTCATCGAGTTGAGAGCAGAGCACCGTTCGTTGTTCGTTACCACCAACATGCGCGCTTCCAGCTGGAAGGACTGCGCTATGTCGCCTCAAAGTTTGAGTTGTTGTATCATTCTATTTCATTCAGTAAAAGAAGGGTTGCGGTCATGTTGACACGAACTTCTAGAGGAGCTCGTGCCAACGGGGAAAGTTCCCTAAACGTGAAACTCGATTCTGATTGCAGCTGTCAGTGAATCGCAAGCTGCTGCGATTTGCTCGAAGTTACAATCTTTTATGCGGGAAAATCATTAAGTCATAGTCATTGTTTTTGAGTCGCGCAAAGACCTTAATTTGGCACTGATTCGTTGGGTTATCGTTAGTGATTCTGGGTCCATATTAGCCTGCTGCTAAAGTTCGTATATGAGAGTTGTGCAGAGTATTCGTCATGGGTCTGACAGTCGTAGTGTTTGTCTGCATTTAGTGGAGCTGATAAGTGTTATCACTAGGAGCCCTGGTGATCGGGGTGCCGAAAGAACCTCCCAATTTGAATCGTTGTTCAAGTATGTTTCAATTATCTAACCTCTAAATGCTGCACATGTAGGCATTTTTTCCAAGTACAATAGAATCACTTCCTATGTTATTGGTTTCGTTGCTGGCGGTAACACAGGTTGCCCAATACTTGAGGTTATTCTAATTACTGAACCATTTTTAACGCTACCTACGTAGCAACTGGTTGATCTTTCTTTGTGAGTTGGCCTTCATATCAATGCTTTAACGGCATGGCCTCTTGCGGAAGAGTTCTGTTGAAGCTTGCTTAACGCTGTGTGCCTCGGGGGGGGGGCATGCTCCGAGGGGCTTACCTTTGTCCTGGTACTGAGGTGGGAGGATGCGGGAAGAGGGGAGATGTTTTTTTTCTACGCCATTTTACATTGCCTCGGTGAGAAGGCATGATGAGCAAATATAACGTGTCAGCCCTGCTGGTGAGTGGCCCCTCCCGAGGCACATAACATCCTCTTCTTCTCTATATTCCTGATTTTCCGTACGTTTTCTGAGTGCAGCCCTCTCGAAATCCACTGATATCGCCATCTCCTACATAGCTATTGACAAGACTTTCTTCCCGACAGGATCTTTCGAATTTCTGTCTACTAACTCTTTTTGGTTAATGGATGACGTGCTGTACCCTCCACATCAAAACTGTGTTATGGGACAGTTTCTAGAAGTTTGCCATTATTCGAATAGAGCGGAATCGCTTATATGCTCCTGGTAGTTGGCGGTCTTTAATCAATTTCAGATAGCCTTTAATCAAGAGGATTCATTCGTGAATCTGCTCATCCGTACCCGTTGCATACCTATTTGGAGGGCCCTTTCGTTCTGCGCATGCATAATCGGCGTTCACTTTTGACGGGTATGTCAGTAATGTGACAGTCCGAAATCTGTCAGTGACATCGGTTGTTGAGGAAAAGTATCGTTTTATTGATTGGAAACTAACTTCACTTGATGAAGTTACGCGGTTTCCATCTGACTGTTCATACCTTTTGGTATCTTCATACGAAGATGTTCAAGTAAAACTGCGGAGACTCCAGCTCAAACACTGTTTAGAAAGAGGCCATGAGACTGAGCATCCGCTGCGAATACTCAATTCCGTTGGTTATATTTATGCATCGTGAACTATTTCGTAGTCCCTCTGGGGAGACCCTGCTCGCCTAGGTGGCATTCCGGTGAGCCTCTACATTGTTGGAAGACGTTGAGAAGAGTGTCGCTTCTATGAATGAGTGGCCTTTGTTATGTTCAAGCATCTGCCACATGGCTACTTTTTTGAAGGTAGCTGTTATATATGAGCTCACTCTAGCACGAACATATGCGATCTTCATCGGTTAGTTGTATCGTGCTAGTACCTTACTTTTTCCGAGCTGGAATAGATTTTTGCTCGTCTTGGATACTTCTAGAAGCTGACCTAATTTTGTCTGGTTCGTTTTGTCTAAACAGCTGCTCTCCCAGCACCCGCAGTTACCGTTGAGGGCTAAGATTCGGATGGCTTGACCTAAAATGCTATTCATGATGGCAGCGCGACAAATGGCTCTTTGTTCTCACCCACATTTGATGTAGCGCACGTTTACTGAGACGACGACAAATTTATCGGCAGAGCTGCAATCTTGAGGGGTTCCTCATGTCCCGAAAATCGCGCACGTGGGAATATGTGCAGTGGTAAAGGCAGTACACTCGTTATGGTTTTATATGCACCGTATACCGCACATGGATAGGGTGTGGTTGCGTACCTCATTTAATCATGTCGCAAAATACGTCTTTTATGTAATCCCATTTGAGACGATTGCGTCCTGTCTTACACAGGACAGAGGCATGATTGTAATTTTCGGGAAACAGCAACATCACTACAAAAACAGAGCCACCACTACGCTCAAACACACGGCTACGCCCTCTACACCACCGCGATACGGATTGTACACTTCGTCAAGGGATGAAGAAGTCAACTGCGTACCCTCTGAAATGTTCAAGAAATCTCTAGAGGGGAAATGCGCTGAATATAAGTACGAGTTCCATGTCAACACAACTAACTCGTTAGGAAAAAAATTGTGAAATTTCTTCCGAATGGTCATACTGCCCCTGTCCTAGAATCTATCTTAGAATGATAAGACTACTACTCTCCTGTTTTTCATTTTTGATTGGACAGGCCCTTATGTCGCAACGACTTCTTCGTTTCCAGATAAGGACAAAGGAAAAAGCAGTCACCGAAAAAGGGGCGAGTACTAGAAATAGAGAAGCAGGGAGTACTAAGTCGTGCTAGGAAATGGAAACCTCACACTTCCATGGATCACGGGGTGTGTAGTAAGGCGACGTACATCGTACGGGCGTACATAGTACCTATAACACAGAAAATTCATAAAACTCATGAAGTGAACCACGTAACTCCCAGACAGAAATATGAAGTCTCTTGTGTCAGGGAATCCTAATTGCATCCTGATTGGGAGACAAAAAGCACCGTTACTCCTGATAAGAAATTGTCGCGTGAAGCGAGCCATGATAGCTGAATGTTGGAACCCAGCCGTCGGGAGTAGTACTGGTTTTTCTTTGTTAGATATTTACGAGATAACAGTTCACTAAGGAAACTTTGAAAGGAAGACGTACTTCTCGATCTCGCAAGCAAACGATCAACTTTACTCGTGTTGACTCTGCGGTACCTTTTGACAAGCATGGTTTAATTCTTGTTACTATTTCTCATCAATAGCAGCGCCTTTTCACAGCTGAGGACGAACGTGGAGCTTCCTTTCGGGAGCCGAATAACATCTTTCCAGATACCAATATTTGAATCTTTTATACGCTTGCACGACTCGGTAGAATCAGTCCTCTATTTTGCAAGACACGTTCCTTTTCCCGAAAAGTAGAGGAAAATGCGTAGAGCTTCTCAATAAATTGTCAAATTGGTTTCTGTCTCCTACAGGATCTCTGACGAACTGTGGACGACTCGGTTCAAGCTCATCTCGGGCGATTTGACAGTTTGACAGCCGCGCCTCTTTGTTGCTACTGTTGGGCTCCTTGCAGGTCCCTGCAGCGGTTTTTTTTGTCATTACATGGTGAACGAAGAAATCATAGCGATGGTTGGGTTCGATATTACAAAAATCAAAGGCACGGTCGGAGGCTGTGATACATTAACAAGGTGAAAACTGACATGAAGAACGTAGGGCGGTCAGGTTTTAGGCCCATGGGCGCCCAATAGGCCCATGCCGGCCCGTGTCATCGTGACGATGCCATTGTGCTCTCTCGCCCGCCGTTTTCTGGCCTCTCTCCTCTCTTCTCAGTGTATCGTCGCCTTTTGCAATTCACAATTGATCTTGACCATCTTATGCTCGTCCGGTGATCACGATCAATTGCAATAAAGAGGGTCTTATTGCGGGCGGTTTTATGTGCTTTCTTCTTCTTTAGTTGGTCAGCTAGTACACGGCCCTATTTTTGAACTGTATTACCTATTATCTGCGCTCTGCTAAGGCTGAGCCCAAGAGGTAATCGTAGTGTCATCCATTAGCGCCAGCGGCAAGAGTGAATGTCATATTCGTAATCAGGATGTTAAACTACCCCTACAATACAAGTTTTTAGCGGATTTGGTGACTTAGGCAATTTAAAAATGAGCTCGGTGCCGAAATTTCTGGAGTCCAAACGGCATTAGCCTTACCTATGATGTGCAATCGCGGAAGTTGCCTTCAGACGCAGGAAAAAGGAAAAAAGGAAAGGAAAAAGGAAGGGAGAATGTAGTAGCGTTATCATTTTGCGAAATCGACGGCGTAATTGTATGCAAGAAAATGATATCAAATGTTTTCTTCTTTCTGAGATAAAGTTAAGGGTTGACCTGCGAACTCGTATTTCGTGCATTTTCTGACTTGAAACTTTTTGAAAAACATTTCAGAAACTAAATTTTCAGGATATTCGTAGGGGCTTGTTCATAGGTAGATTAACTTGTACCATTTTTCGACGCAACGTAAACTGATCAGTTAATCTATGGTGATCTGGAATGCTGTTACGCAGGATCTCGTGAGGCTCATGGCGTGTGGCTAGGAATGGGCGATTTGCATGAAACTCGTTTTGCGGGCGAAAAAGAATGGAGAAGGTAGTGGGACCTGTATCCACGTGGATCAGCACTGGCGTTTCTCACTCTGGTGTGAGACCCCGATCTAGTGTTATTCCATAGCAATTAGGGAATGCTCCGGTATAACTTGATACTCATTTACAGGGGGGGGGGCAATAAAAAAGACGCTTCTTTTTCGACATTCAGGGCGCTAAGTTACACTTTATCAAATTCCTGATTGAGCGTTTTCACCATCAAATTCAACAACACATTGTACACTATCACGATACTCCGCCACAGCCTTCTGGACGAACGCCATCGAGAGATTCTGCCACGCGACCGTGATTCGGTGCCTGAGTTCAGCGAGGTCGTTGATTTCTCCGCCACTGTAGACCACCCTGTTGAGCTCCGCTCGGACCCGGTAATCGAGGGGGTTTAGGTCAGGTGACTTACTTAGATATTCCATCTTCTTCAGGTACTCAGCCTCCCTTCCATTCCGAGTAGGCGAGAGTTTTTCCAACGCCCTTCGATTCCACGTGCTGGCACCAATCCTGTAGCAGTACGAAGTTTGCAAGGCGGCGACATGAAGGCAGGATATTCTCCTCAAGTTGTTCGATGTAACCGTCAGCGTTCACTTCCAGTCCGGGGTCCACGAAGAAAATATCGGTCTTCCCATTCCAGGAACTTCCGGTCCATACCATCAACCCGCGCCTTGGCGACTGCGGTGAAGATGATATCCTGGACCGTAGCGACGTTGTCGGAGCTGCTCGATGTTGGAGGTCTTCCAGATCAAGAGTGCTGGTCTCCAGGTAGCTGTCCATGGGTGACTCCATACAAGAAGTTTCGCAGCTGTTTGGAGGTGACGTGAATTCCATAGGCCTTCTTCAGTTCGGCTGCGGTTAGATGTCTTTATTTTGGTGTGCATGAAGGTGATGGAGCCCCCTCCCCTGTATGTAGTGACGGCAGGATGGTGTTGCTCTTCTGTCACCTATATACGTCACGTCAGTATACGTCGCGGTCAACCTTGGGAAGGGAGTCGTATTTTCAGAGATCAGTACTGCGCTTAACGGGCAGCTTGCAAGCTAATGGTGCGTTCGGAAGTCGCGAGTAATTGCGCATACCATGGAAGAGTTGATCATCGCGTCTGTGTGCTGTAGTTCCTATTCATCACATAAGGAGAACGTTTACCGAAAGCCTACCGAGCTCCCCGATGACGCTGTGAGCTTCATAGGGGAAATTCTCGCTGCTGCTGAAGCTGACTTCGAGAGTGAAATCCGAAACGGGAGAGTTTCTGCTATGGTTAAGCTACAGCAAAGATGATCTACTCATTGACTTCTTAGTTTCCGGTGCTGTCTAGGTCCCATTCTGCGTTAGATATGAACGAAGTCAGGTCCATTGAAAGGTATAAAAAACGTCGCATCTGCTCCACTGAAAGGTATAAAAAAGTCGCATCTGCTAAAAATTCCCGTGTTGCTCTCTGGTCAGAAGCTATCATGTAAGTCTCATGAAAGCTGCGGTGTGCTTCGTATAGACCCTACCCATACAACGTGAACCGTTCTTACCGCTCTGCCTGAGATGGTTTCTAAATGATTTATACCCTTTTTAAAATGTGAATGTTATGGGCCGATAGCGCTCCAGTCTCAGTAATCGACGCACCGCAGTACGCTCAATCAGGGCACATCGTTGTTGGGGAATCCCCAGCAAGGGGGGGGGTCGTATTTGGCCGCCAGGAGAGGGGGTCGTCGTATTTGGGCTGGGAAAATTTATTTTGATAGTTTTCGCTTCACGGACGTTGTAAAGAGGGGGGGGGGGTCGTACTTGGTCATTGTTGGGAGGGGGTCGTATTTACGTTTTGGCGTTGTAGGAGTGGTGGTTGACTTTTGGTGATTTTCCTGTTTCATGCGTACTATATGCCCCCCCCTCCTCTCCCCTCTCCCGCTCGACGGCTCGATTCGATGAGGAGGAACAGAGGGCCGGAGGGGGGGGGGGTCGTACAGACTCGACTAAAATCCCCAACCAATGATGTACCCTGCGGTCAATGCCTCTCGTGTTGCTTCGTTCAAACGGTGTCATTGTGAGCTTTTTTAGAAGTTTCAAAAGTTTCACTTTGTGTTTTGCACTACTTCTGGGAAACTAATCACTTCAATTCAGTGCTTTTGTTTGCTTGGTTTGTATTCGGTAGTTTGCAAAACACACAACATGTACAGCTTCATCCGGATGAACAGAGCAGATATATCTACATACTCCACAGTCGCTAAAGGAGGAAGGGTCATACGGACACCCCTTTTTTAAGGGGGGGGGTAGTACCGATTTCCCGCGATGTGGAGCTTGATAGTACCTGTCGCCTAGCCCTGTTTTGTTCATGGTTCCCCTCAATCGGTAAAACTTGTGTTAGTCATATTTATGGGGCAGTTAAACTTGTTCTCACCGAGGCGAATTAGTGCGGGCAAGAATTGGGGGTCCACGTGTGCACAAATATTCTGTAGACTGCCATGCACGCTTATCATTTATTCACAAGAGCGTGATCATCAGAACATTAGTTTATAGCTGCAGAGGCTCGTAATGATTGATGGTTTTGTATCCTGCACGCCACGGAAAGGCCAGTTTTCTGCTGGTTTCGATCTTAAGCTAGCTGCTCTGGAACTTGGAATGGATTGAAGGATAAGGATAAAGTCTTCGCCGTTAATCAATCCCTTTGTGGGATGCGGCACGCATTCTACTTCCATTCAGAATCGTAGTGGCTTATTGAATGCGATGTGGCCTATACAATGACTTGCCAGCCGATGTACAAGTCAGTGTTTTATCCTCCCAGACGAATCTGGTACCAATTTACCGTCCCCGGAGGGTAGAAGGCTTGGTTGGCCTGGGCGGGAGTCGACCCGGGATTCGAACCCGGGACCGCGCGAGTGGTAAGCGCGCGCTTGTCACTATACCACAGTGATCTACAGCTTTGAATGGCTTATGTGCTTAACATTATCGTTCCTTGTTATTGCCTAACTTCGCCCCTACTATTGCTATTTGAATTCAATTTAATACATGTGTGGATTACTTCACTGTTCATTACTGTAGCACCGCACTGCATAGCTACTGAAAGCTCGTTTTCCCCTGTTCTTTTTTCAATAAACATGTGTCTGATTGAATGGAGATTTTCCAAGGAAATCAAGAAATTGATTCGTCGGTTGGCACGCTCGTTGCCGTTCTCTTCTTCTGTCAAGAACATCTGTTTTCAATCGTGATGCATTGACTGCACAACTTTTCTTTTTGCTCTTTCGTAGATTTTCTGACCATTTACCCGCTGCCCATATCACCTCTTTTTTTCATTATCGGTTGCTTGCGATATGAGATCTCACTCCCTTTAGTACTAGCCCATTAGATATCATCCCAGCGCTGACTCAAAACGTCCCTCCGGTGGCTCATACTGCATATGCGCTGACAAATTGCTACGTACCTCATTTGAATATGCAAATTTAAATTGCATACCCATTGTCTACAGCTTCACCTTCATTTCTTTGTAGATTATTTTCCTGGTATCTACTTACCTCACTTTTATTCGGCTGTTTTCAAATGAAACTTCATTTTCAGCCTCGACTTTGTACAGTTTACAAGCGGTGTCGTATAGTGAATCTCCGTTAGGAACTGGGGATATGAACTGCAACTACTCGAATGATCCATGTCTAACACCGCGTAGGTGAGTAATTTAGATGTAGTTTTGTTACTTCTTTATTCAGTCTCCCTGAATCGCTTCTGAACAGGCTGAATGTAGACAGGGCATCGTTGTTGCTATTCCCAACAAGTGGAGTCGCACTGGTCACTGTGAGGGAGGGGGGGGGGGGTCGTGTTGGCTGAGACATTGTTTTGGTAGTTGATTTTTCTTGTATCGGGGACGTTGTAAAGGGAGGGGGTCGTATTCCCCCACTGGCCTGAGAGGCTGGAAGTTGCTGACTTTTCGTGGTTTCTCCTGCTCCAAGTGTACTGTAACTCCCCATCCCACCTACGCTCAACAGTAAAATTTTGGGTGAAATTAGGAAAATTTTTGGGAGATTCCGGAAGAAATGGTAATTGTTTGAGAAAAATCTAAGAAATAGTACAGAGGAGAGTCGTTTTTCCTCCCGGTTTTTCCCGCTTCAGATGTGCTATTATCCCCCACACGACAGCTCGATGAGGAGAGGAGCAGGGGAAAAGAGGGGGGGGGGTCGTAGGTCGTACGGGCTCGACCAAAATCCCCAACTAATGGTGTGTCCCGATTGTGGATAGAGGGTTCCAATCACAATAATAACCAAGTGACTCTCCAGAGAGGAAAGAAACAGAAAAAAGATCATGGAGAGCACCCAAAGGACCTCCTGGCAGCCTCACTGTAAGAGATCTCTGGTGCTCGCTTTACGCCAGGAAAGCAATATCATGCCGCTTCTGGCTTACTAATCGTTACTCCGCGTCATCCAGTGCTAATGCCATCTACAGTGAAAAAAAGCGAGAAACCCGATGTAGAAACTGAACTCGTGACAGACAATAAAATTTGACTTTCGGTGGGCGGTACAACTAGGGAGGCGGCAAACTGCCACTTACGGCCAAGCGCCTTCGTTACTTACTGTAAAGTGGCGTGGGATAATCTCAGAGACTGGGGGTCAAACTAGTCATAGGAGAAGGGACACCTATGAGTTGCTGAAGCGCGGGGCCTTTCTTCATGTTGACGGCCGTTAAAGGCAGTCTTCGCGCTCAAGCAATTCGTAGGCGTTCTTTCCTCTACAATTTGTCTGATGCTCAGTCCTAAAGGTCATTTCACTTTCGCTGCTTCACACTGATTAACGAAGGCGCTGGGGCCCTCATAAGTGGCAGTTCTGACGCCTCCTAGTTGCCCCGCCCACCAAAATTCAAAGGCTGTTTTCTGTCACGAGTTCAACTTTTACGCGGCGTTTTCCGTTCTTTCACTGTTGAATGGTGTTAGCACAGGTTGACGCGAAGAAAATGATTAGTGAGCCAGACGCAGCAGGACTACGCTTCCTAGCACAGTCCAGGTCCTCACTCAGTAGGGCAGTCCAGGTCCTCACTCAGTCGGCCCCACGATCTTCGCTGATCCATGATTTTCGCTTTTTTCTTTCATTGACGATAGATTTGTAACTGAATGCTAGTGTTCGAGATGCGTAATCGCGGGGTTGTCCCTAATGGGGCGTTGAAACACGAGATCACCACAAAAAGTTCTTCCAGCTCCTGGTAAAGCGCATATTTGTGGATAGAGCAAGGAATTCAGCGATCGCTGCGTGTCTCATATGGGCGTAGCAATTTATTGGGCCTTATTGGGTCTTGGCGATCTCACATGAATTTGCCGATGTGTGGCATATGTGGACGACTGAGCATGATGAGGGCGATGTGACAGCCTTTGAACGACGGCTCTCACAACACTAGTGCGTAGCTTCACTTACCAGTCGTTGTCATGAACGTGTTCGTACATCCCCATGGTTTTGTTCGGATTTCATAACAGTGACCGAAAAGTCTCCCTTCTGGGAGGTTTTCTTCATCAAGCTTTCTTCAAGTATTGTGGATACCAATCACGGGACCAAATGCTACGCAGTGTCGGTCCAAAACATCTGTTTTGACATCGTCTTCGGCGCGCATTGTGCTCACGTTTCGATCAATGCGTTCGTGCACATCCTAGTTGGTGCGCGTTATCTTATTAGGACTACTTTGGCAAAATTACGCGCTCTATTCATCGTTGCTCGACGATGTCACTCTTTCAGCAGACCACGACCACCCTCGGCAAGATATGCACGATGCCGGTTTATCATCTGGGAAGGCGACCCCAGCTCATAAAACCGACATGTGTTCGTGGACATCCACATGTGACGACTTGGTGCTGAGCGTGCTGGTCTGACCCACGCTTAGTAGTGATTACTTGTCGTAACTCCTCTCAAATGCGAGTCAAATGAGATTCTCGATCGTAGCAGTTGGTCAAAGTATGTCTGCCTAAATATTTACCCGGTGTCCGCTTCTTGTTGGTTCCTCCTAATAGAAACTGTTTTTCTGAAAATTTTTTTGAGACCCGTTGATCTTTCTTTGTGGCAGTTCGGCGACGGGGTGGGGGAGAGGCATTTTGCACTTTGCTGCTTCCCTTCAATGTAGAGAGTCATTCATGAGCTTACAAGAGTTGACAGGTTTTACCATGGTGGCTCGACGAGCTTGCTCCAGCTTCACAAGAGTTCACAGGTTTCACCGGAGTGAGATTGTGAACTGGGACTAGTGGCAGCGGAAGTGCAAATCGCCCCCTCCCCTCCTCGTCGCTGAACTGCGCCCTTTTATTCGTGACCGTTCTTGCTTTCTGCTTCTTTTTGAACACTTCAAAGGAGGGGAAAAGTCAGCGCAAGCGTTTTTCCCGTCACAACTTGATGTGAAACGTCTGTTTGGAACTGACAATGTCTGTGGAAATGTAGCCTGAGTTCTTTTCATCATTCCTTTCTATCTCATTTATCCCAAACTTTTGCGGGTTATGACATCGGGATGTTTGCTGGGTAAAAAACCAGGAACGTCGCTGTTGCACTGAGCGCAACATTGTTACAATCCTAGTACTACGAATGTAGATCCACTCTTGAAAAATACGCAGTTCCTGACTCACCAGTAATCAATTTTCATCATATATCGCGGCCACTTTCATTTTTTTCATTTTTTGTGGGCGATGCTGTTGTGGGTTGCACTTTAGTGATAGAATGCTCCATCAGCGATGCCTGTGAGCGTCTTTTTTGCACAATCGTAGCTTTCCGTGGGCAGATAATCCTCAGCTCTTCACTAAGGACGACGTGAGTGGCGACGAACACACACGAATGCTCTGTGGAGTGTCCAATTAGCGCGAGGTCTATGGGTCGTGCGTGTGTCGCTAAAGGATAGAGCTGGCATTCTTCTCGCCCTATCGTCCCACCATCTTCACCCATCTGCTGTGTCTCTTGTTCACTTCCTGTCCTCGTAATAATGCCTAATAGCTGGGAAGCAGAACCACTGCGTTGTCTAAACCATCCGTACTGCGTTTTGTGATCATTTGAAGTCTTCCACTGTTTTCTCGGCTTCTCTTCACTTGCACTGAAATCTCATTCTATCACCTAGCCTCCAATGCTGGTAGTGGACATGTATGCGTTCATATGTCTGAAATTGCTCAACGTCTTCGTCTGTCCAAACGTTTTGTTTATTCGGACATGAAGAAGGCTTTTCTTCTCAGATTTCCCGCGGTCTTACGTTAGTTAGACTAACACTGGACGCATATGGCGTGCTTAGTTTACGTCACATCATTTTCACGTCGTTCCATCTCGCACCGCTTCACAAGGGCTCTTACGTCGGCATACAGCTGAAGATGGCCTGAAGTAATTTCGATTAGGAGCTACGAACTGTTCGAAGAAAAGGGTCTTCTTATGTTGTTTTCAGCAGCAGGGATTGTGTGAAGCTGGAGAGGAGAGGAGCTCGTTCTTAGTTTTCTGTATTTTGCAGTTCCGAATGTTGCCTACTCAGGCTCGAAACTCCATTACGCCTTGACCAGAAGTCATGATCTGTTCTTCAGGGGTCATTAGTTCCTGTAAAGTTTTGAAACGCTCAGCCCAGGCCAACCGACCTTCTACACTCCAAGGACGGTAAATTGGTACCAGATTCGTCTGGGAGGATAAAACACTGACTTGTACATCGGCTGGCCCCCGCAAGTCATTGTATAGGCCACATCGCATTCAATAAGCCACTACGATTCTGAATGGATTAGAATGCGTGCCGTATCCCAGAAAGAACTGGAACGGGAAAAGGTTTATTCTTTTACTTCATGTATTACTACCTTCATTCAGAAAGATCCCCCCTCCTTTCACATTCGTTTTTGGAACGAGAACGGACGCTATTGCCTTCTGTGATATGTCAAGCGTTAGACGTATGTGGTATAGGAGCAGAAGTTCCACTTACGCGATTCTGTGGGCAAATTTCGAAACGGTTCCGGCTCCAGCTAAGCAGACCTCCATCTCTCCGTTGTCGACCGACTGGTACCAAAGTTGAGGGTGAATCAAAACACTAGATTGATTGTACATCGGTTAACCCCTGCAAGTCGTTATATAGACATATCGAACTGAGAAGCCAATGCGATCGTGAATGCAGGTAGAATTGGCCACCCATCCCAAAAGGTACTGACCAAAGGCGAAAGCCCACTCATTTCCTTTATGCTTAGCCTTACCCCATTCACACCTTAAGAAACCAAGGTGGAACTGACCAAACCAGATAGCTGACAATGTCATTAGTTTGCTCAAGTGGATTTCATCGGTCATGGTTCCCCTCAATGAGAACTTCATATTTTCTCTCAATGCTCCACCTTTCCACCTCCGCCCTTTTTGTCTTCGCTCTTGCCGCAAAAGCCTCCAAAAGCCCCTTCTCCCAAGCCAACCGCTTTTGCTATTCTTCTCGTGACCATTTCCCTATTTCGTAAGTGACCCTGTAGGTAATTTACCTGGGAGAGGCTGGTGAATGTTATTGATATTCGAACCCATATGTCTGCTACTATTACGTGATGCTCTCAAGTACCATCTTGACGCCGTCTCGCATGGCTCATCTGGCGTTGTGCGGATTACTCGATAGCGAGCGAGTCAATTTATGTCGCTCTCGTAGCCGGAGTTTCTACTCCGCACGGTGTTGTTCACATCGAAATAGCCTTCGAAGTTCCTTAAGAACTGGATTTTGTCTTGTTTGATCTGCGTACTGCCTTCATGCGTTTGTTTTCCTCTTAATTTCCAACCTTTATAATGTCGTCGTAATTTCATTGTCGCAAATACTAGTAATTCTTCTTCTGTGAAGATGTGAAAAGAAATTGTAGGGAGCCAGTTGTTCCATAGTCGTCATTTCGAGTGTATGACGTCAAAGAACAGAATGCGACCATCCTGTTCGTGCAACGATTCTCTTTTCACTATCTCAGATACAGAATGCTCTGAAGTGGAAGCTGACTCTGTGCGTTGGAGAAAGAGGTGGTGCCCATATATTAAGTTTTTACAGCACAAAGTGGTGAGAATCCCAGTCAAACGGTTCTTGTCTGTTTTTGTCACAGAGCCCAAACATCTGAATGGTGTCCGAATAAGTGACTAAAGGGGTGACTTGTTGTTCCATCTCAGAACTTTGGAGTGGTTCATTCACTTTAGTTCGAAATGTAATGGTTTGATGGAAGACAAACCTCGCCTTTACTTACTGTGAATAGTGGCATTCAGTTGCGAACCTGTAGTCATGGCCTGTAGAGAGAAAAAAAACAAGAAATTTATGGAGAACACCCTAACTGAAGACCTCTGGTAGCCTGACTGCACGAGTTCTTCGGACCTGCTAGTTTTACGCCAGCAAAGCGTGAAGAGCAGGTCTGGAGAACTCATGCGCCTCTAATTCACTAATCGTTTTTACTCGTCTTCTAGGGCTAACACCATTTGATAGCGGGAAAAAAGTAGATATACGGCGAAGAAATTGAACTAGTGTCAGAGTATAGCCTTCCAAGTTTTGGTGAGCGGGAGAACCAGGGAGGCATGTGCCACTCATTAGGGCCGTAGTGTCTCCGTTACCCTACTGTGAAGCCGCGAAAGTGGGACAGTATCAGAGACTGCGGACTAGATTGCTTGAAAAAGGAAGGACACGTGTGAGTTGGTTAAAACGCAGGGACTCTCTTCAAAGAGAGCTTCATTTCTTTTGCAGCCTTTTATATGCGGCTTCCAAGATTTTCGAAGCGTAGGCCTTGGGTAGAAAAGAGTTCTTTTACTGCGGCTAGTGTGTAGTCATTTGACTTAGAGAAAAAATGTTAAAATTGTGGGTGTTCACGCAGCCATAATGAAACTATTTGCTAATGGTCTGAATGATATTTAATTGGGGTGTGAACTTGGTTATGTCCGATCGTGGTTAACGAACCGGCGAGTTCTTGGAAATGGGATGGCCTAAGTTGTTTTGCATGCGATTGACGATGTTTGAAGAAATCTGTTTCAGCCAACGACGTAGTGTACAAAACATTAACAGCCGCCATCAGCAGCAGCAGATGTTTTTCGATGGTACAGTGATGACCAGCACACCAATTAACAAGGTTAGTACGATGAGCCGAGATTTTTTTTATCTAAATTCTTTTCGTGAACGTTTGCTGATGCAGTTGGAGGAAACGTGCGAAACGTTCCGTTCTCAGTGAATAATTGTGATAGTGTAAAATAAACGTAGGAAGGAAATGATCAGAGAACAAATGAAATGAACGCATTCCTGTTCTTATCCTGTTAAACTACTTTAAACTATACAAATTTGACTGGAAGAACTTCAGTTTCGAATTGGAGTAAAAGCAAGTTTACGCTATTGCTTTTTATTCACTCTGTGCAATCGTAGAACGCGGTGAGGTTTGGAAAAGCTTCGCAAATCATAATCGGTGCGGAATGTCTGGATCGATGGACAACTTGTTACAGACAAGTCATTCAAGGAACTTTTTTCGGTATCGCTATGGAAACCCATTGGTTTTCAGTGTATTGCTGCGCCTCCTCCTAATTGTCTGGTTCTGGCTCCTTCACAGCCTTAGTTGTTGTCGTCATTCATTACACCATCTCTCTTTTCGTGACATTATCATAGAGTTAGCTCCACTCAAGATTTGAGACTGAAGTTCCACAAAAGTTGTAAAGGTTCTACTTGGCTACTCGTGAAGTGTAAACCATGATTGGGTTTTTGGAAAAGTTGCATATAGAAGTAAGTTCTTGGCCGCCATTGACTTTTTGCGATCTCTAAGCTATTTCGAAAACCGAGTTATTTAATTTCGTGGGAAGCGCCTCCCATCTCGGGTACGCCCGCCCACTCCAGTTGGTCTCTCCCAATTAGTCTGCCAACTCGTTGCTAACATTATTCCACTTCTCCAATCTCTGGGCTGCTCTGTAAGCGAATTATGGATTTCTGTCTGCGGCGGGAGACGGGCAAGAGAATGGCGAATTCACGCTTTGTCGCGCGGCAATGGGCGCGAAATTTCCTTCGCTTGCATTACCCTTTCGGTTGGAGCCGCAGACGAAGACATGGTAGGACACTTATGTCTATTTTTGGTCATACATTGTCTATTCTCGACCAATACCACCCAGAATTTGTCGTCATTAGCGGGTGCGACGTCGTACGCGACGTCCACAGGCGCGACTACGATCCTCTTGCCACATACTCGTCTGCGGCATCGCCAACTTTCATTCTTCAACTTTCGAAGCATGTCCCGCCCCTGTGGGCGGGTTGGCATAGGCATGTGTGCCCTTTACATCTTGTCAAATGCCCTAGCCATCCCAGCCTTGACCTTTCCAAATTGTTACTGAACTTCTGGATTGACAAACAAACAAACGAAGCAAATTATATATAGTGGCTGATGAGTAACCGGAATAATACTGGCGGGAATTCGGGACAGCTGAATATGCTTCGCGCTCACCGGGTCCTGTAATCTACATCTTCAGCAGTGACATCTGCTACGGGGGTATGTGACGGTATTATGCCGCGCTGGTGGGCGGTACGAGTGACACCACGCTAGGCAGACGAGTTGTCTTACCTGACCGTTTGAATATAAGTGTCACATGGTAGGGAAAATTCGATATCACCATACATGGAGTCTTGTCTCACTTGAATTCGTATGCTACTCTTACTCTCCCATTTCGCTGCTCCAATCGACAAACTAAAGCATATCGGAAACTTGTCGCCTATGGCCACACGATACGCCACGCGCGGCGACGTAGCAAATTACGATTGACTTCTCCGATTGATCCGTCTCCCCTGCAGCACTAGACCTCATTTCAGCTTTTCTAAATAAATGAGATAGCTCTTAGGTGAGCTGTTGCTCAACCTTTCTCATAGTCTCAGTAAAGGGATAATATTTTGGTGAAAAGTACTTTTACTATTTTTTGGGGTACGGGCTTCAGGACAGCAAACTTGCAATTTTTTCCGTGTTTTATTTACTCAACTCGGATGCGATTTCCTTGTCATTCGGATCATGAGACTATAGAACATTTGTAATGCTGTTGCTATAGCTGCAAAGGAAAGCCAGGACCTCAGTTGAATCTGTCGTTCTGCCTATGCTTTTGCCAAGCGCCCATATGGTCATGTGATTGAATGCGACTTTTACCCCAGAACAGGATTTCTAGGGCTGTTGGGCTGGGGGACATTTTGCACTTTTGTTACTTCCTATCGCGGAACGAGCCATTCAAAAATCTATTTCATGTCGCAGGGTACAAGACCACAACGGAGACGATTTTGGAGTCACGGTAGAGGTTTTAGAGCGCGAAGACCAACTTTCCGCGCGAAAAACTCTCGAAGCATTCTGGATTCAGGTCAGGAATCCAAGAATGAACCGAAGGGGAGAATGCTTATCAATCACGCGAGAGCTATCTCCCTATATAAGATTAGCATTTAATGGCTCTGGATAGTCTCAGTTCGAAAACTTCCATCACCGAGAGGCTCGTCGTTTGATCCGGTGGATCCGGTTGAGGTATGTTAGGTGTTTCACTCGTATTACGTGCTGGACTTAGTGGGGTCGAAAGGGTAAGGTGCGTTTGATGCTAGTTCAGATATCATGATTCGGCTTGACCTTTCAGGCTCCGAAGAAGGCGAATCCGCCTGAAACGTCAGCCGGGAAAAAGCTTATAACAACCTCGGCAAACAGTTTGAAAGACATCACAACAGCATGTAACCACATGCCGAGGTTTATAGAAAGTCCGACATGGAATCTGTTTTATGAGCTCATAAAGTTGACAGGCTTTGCCATGGTGGGCCGAGCTTGCTGCAGCTTCACGAGAATTCATTGGTTTCACCAAGCTGAGACTGGTAAACCGGAGCTAGTAAAGCAGTCAAAGTGCCCTCCCGTCGCCTAACTGCACCGGGTTTTCTTTTCCCTTTTCCCCTCGTGTTCTGCGTATCAACCATTTCCGGTGTTGGTTTATCTTTGGTTTGTCGTCCGTCTTTTTCTGGCTGAATAATTTCAAAGGTGTCCTTGCTCTGCATATTATTTCCGGGTAACTTGTTCTTCACATCTGCTTCACCAATTTTCTTTGTGAAGATGACGCCAGTCTAGTTTTCTTTCTGCGCGTAGCCACTAGTGTGGTGGTGTATTCAGTG
This sequence comes from Cooperia oncophora, assembly GCA_036418165.1. Lineage (NCBI taxonomy): Eukaryota > Metazoa > Nematoda > Chromadorea > Rhabditida > Trichostrongylidae > Cooperia > Cooperia oncophora. The sequence goes on from MU966619.1 coordinate 41,309, forward strand.
GTTCCTGTTTAGCCGTAATGCCCAGTTACGATCGCATGACTTCTAGGAGTCATGATTGCTTGTATATGCCTATCTGGTCATCGATCCACCCCCCCCCCCCTGTGCCCTGCAGCAATTTCGCTCCTTTCCCCCGTTCGGCCGAATTAATTGACGGTGGCGTCGGAATTCGTCCATGCTGTGAAAGGGCACACCGCCCCCATCTTAGTGAAGCAAACACATTCAAAAGGCCGTTAAAGTCTTTTACGGCTGAATATTTGTATGAATTTATGATTGGGCAGCAACGTTTCGTCGTCATCGTCATCTATACGTATTTTTATGTTGGCTCGTTATCGTCGCACACTGGCTTATATTTGGGCAAGCGCTTTTCGTTTGCACCAACGTTTGCACACAATCATATGTGTCTAGCCGCCCCTTCACCTCGGTTTCTTCGCTTGGAATTAGCTTATTTTACGGCTGCTGGCTCTAAGGATGGCGTGTCACATTTTCATCATGTCATGCCAACCTATCATTTCTTATGTGCCTGTAAAATATGGCGGCCACCGACCACCTGCATGCCTATCGCAATGTGAAATATGTTCGCTCTTACCTCCCTGGTTGAGCATGAAAACTGGTATTTCAACCATGAGAGTTCAAATTGGTGTTGATCACCGGGAACGGTGTTCCATATAACGGAAACGAGAACTGGTTTGTTTCTCGTTGTTTATGATTAGCAACGGCTGAAAGGTTCATCGATTTGCGGGGCTCTTTTATACTTAGGAAGTTATAGTGCTCTTTCATTGAGGTCACTTTTTCCCGTCCAGTGTATTTACCTATTTGCAGTTCTATCTCATGATTCGTTATGGGCTATAAATAAACCCTGAATTCCTTTACGACCTGGTTTCCTTTACCTTACCTTCTCCTTGATGGCAGTTCCGACCTATGCTGCCTCTGCTTGAGCATACAGGAAAACTGGTATTACGGCATAGGGTTTACAGAATTTGAGCGCTAGTACGGCATAGGGTTTACAGAACTTAAGTGCTTCCTGCTGCTTGCTTGCTTAAGTGCTTGCAGAATGCTTCAGTGTGATGCTCTGTAGAATGAATTATTCAAAAATGTGGGAAATGGAAGCATTTTTCTCTAGTGAATGTTGCTCATTGAGTCGGAATTCCTGTCGATGTGAGCGTAAGACACAGTCTTAAAAGTTGAATGGTCGAGTTTTTGCGTACCAACCAGAAGAGTTGAAGAGGGATCCCGCTACGCTACGCTTCCCCTCATCGTACCCCCTTCACCCAACACTTCCTCTGGACCCTGCACGTGCTGATGCAGCTGAGCACGTGCAGGGGAAGAAGGCAGAGGGTAGGACCCCTCCATCCCACCCCCGCCCCTGCCCCGCACGAGCACACGTCCAGCTGCCACCCGAGCAGCTCGTGCAATGGCTCGGAGCGTACCGAATGGTTGTCTTATACATGCTGTTATCACAATCAAAACACTGGGCGTGTGTCAGGACTCACCGCCGCGCTCGAAACTAGGTCGCCGCACTGGGAAGTGGGTCACCGCGCGCGGCGATTACATGCTTTAACATGTTTGCATGTTTGGACATGTTCTTGGCAGATGGAAGATGAGGAAAAGAGAGAACGCTCCAAGCAAACTGCGATAGGGTCATATTGATCGGAAGTTGGCAAAATGCCAGGTCAGGACTCACCGCCGCGCCAGAACTGTTCGCCGCGTGCGGTGACCTAGTTTCGAGCGCGGCGGTGACTCCTGGCTCTCCCCAAAACACTGGATTGATGCATCTGCACCAATCGGTTCCGAGTTTCTAGCGGTCGTTTTCTCCTTTCATCTAACCTGTTCAATCCCGTGAAGCATTTTGCGGACGGACAGACATACAAACATACATACATACATACCGACACACAGAGTTAGTGTTCTATAGAATAAGGATAGAGCGGAGGGGAGAGGGGATGCTGTTAGTTCGCTATTCTTTCCTTCCTCTTCTCATCTAGGCCGGACCTTCAACCTCATGTATAGTTACTGGTTCAGGCTTTGTCGGGCCGCTTTGGCTCTACCTGTGTATTCTTTTTACAAGTTTGTGCTAACTCCATTATGTGCGGCTGTAATAGCTTCACAAGACTTTACAGATCTCAGGGTCGACGGGGACCAGCAAATTGCCCCCATCAAGGCAAACTGCATCCGTTTCCGTCACCACACCCACCTTTCGTTTTGCGGACGGACACGAGAACCGGCATGGTGCCGAAAGATTGAATGTCTAGCAAATCAGTGCATCAAATGGTCCATACAAAACATAAGGATTCTTCTCCGCCTAGCTTCCGAAATCGTAGGAACTTGAAGTACGAAAACAACTGCGCGGATGGGTCTACTTCACTTCCCTTTGAAGGGATGTTTTTGTTCTCGCGAGACAATTCCAAGTAATTCACAGAATAAGAGCGCCTCTTAGAAGAGTGGATGCACGCAGAGAAGTCCATCTAGAGGTTTAATTAATATTGAAAGTTTATTTCGACCCAAAATTAGTGCTGATAAAGCGTGAGCTTGGCATTTTTGAAAGTTAAGGGACCAGAGAAATTTTTTTAAAAGACGCAGCTGTCAGCTTGCACTTTTGGATTTCAGGGCACGTGCCTGAGCCACAACGCAAGTCTGTGTAAATATTGCTGAGTGCTTCGATTGATAAACGGAGGACTGTTCTCAACGCCTTTAATATCGCATAGTCCTTTTTCATCTTAGCACTTGTTGCCTGTAGTAACTTCTTCATAAGAAAGATGTAGGTATAGGATCCTCTTCTGCAGTTTTTTTTACTATTATGGCTGAGTTCGTTCTGCTTGGTTAGAGGGTAGTGGTCTCTAGAATTTGATTATATCAACATCTTTTCGCAGCCCTTAAAAGGACTGGTATCACTTCTTTGCTAAGAATATACTGAGAAAAATTAAAGCCTAAAGTCGCATTTCATGAATCTTGTTCATTCATAAATCGTGCGAACGAAAGGGTGGGGCAGTCTCAATATGGTATGAGAGGCGTCAACAGCTAAATAGATCCGAAACTGTATCTTTCTATACGTTGGAAATATTTCCCATGCAGCTCAATGGTGATGACTTTTTGACCAAAAGCTTGCAAACTCTCATGTAAAAAAGGCGTTTCCGCTATTTTTGCCTTTCTTTCAATGTTTTCTCTTGAGTGTCCTGTGTTCACTGCTTCGTTTACTTTGATTGTCTCGCAGCAGGACCTTGAATCTACTCAAGGGCTGCTCTTTGAAAATAGCGCGGACGGAGTATGGAGTCGGCCCTGGGTTGGCACTACCTACGCGCATAGAGGGGAAAAAGTGAAGTGCTACTGCAGCTGGCTGATTCCCCGCACATTGCAAGGATCAGTATCTACGGAGGTGAGGGTACAGTTTGTCCTTGGCCGGGTACGTAGTTGCAGAGGATGTTCCGCTTCCTAGAGTTGAAGGTGCTCGCTGGGACGGTCGAGGTTTTACTACGATTTGCACTCTGAGT
>MU966619.1:44893-85990 GCA_036418165.1 Cooperia oncophora
AGCCGCGAGGAAAATACACCCCCCCCCCCCCCTTCCACCCAATTCTCAGATTTCCCCTACTTCCTGCCACTTTTTCAAAAATTTCCCTACTTTTACCCAAAAATGCCCAAAAATTCTGCAGTTGAGCGGGAGAGGAGGGTATATAGTACGCATGAAACAGGAAAATCACGAAAAGTCAACCACCTCTCCCAGAAGGCCAGAAAGTAAATACGACCCCTCCCCTCCCAACAACGAGCAAGTACGACCTCTCCCCCCCCCCTTCCCGGCGACCAAATGCGCCCTCCCCCCTGTTGGCTATTTCCCAGCAACGATGTGCCCTATTCTCGCGTTGGAGATATATTCATGCGCAATAGTTTGTCGTTGAGTCACATGGGAATTTCGGCTATGGGATTTCAACATATGCTGTTCCCCTTACAAGCCGCCGTACTCGGTGTGAGACGGAGCTCGTGCAGCTGCGAGTGGCACGCTTACCACGCGCGCGGTTCGAGAGTCAACTACGGCTTGGCACTCGCCCAGGTCAACCAAGCCTTCTACCCAAGAAGGTAAACTGGTACCGGAATCGTCTGGGAGGGTAAGAATGACTTGTGAATCGTCCGCCCTCTGCAAGTCTTTATAGGCCACTTCGCATTCGACAAGCCACTTCGATTTAGACGGAAGTAGAATGCGTCCCGCATCCCGAAAAAGATTGATCAACGACGAAGACCATCATTATTTATACCCGTTGTAAACCTCCGACTTTTTCAAAGAAGCTTTCTTTATCATCTTCCTTCAGAGAAGTCCTTTTTCGAGGTAAAGAGATAATCGTCCATATCGCGACGTTTGTGGCTAAGCTATGCTGCCTGGTTCTGAAAAACTGCATTGGCGCACGCTTTCCCTGATTCAGCGGCCCTAATGTAATTTCTTGATTTTTTTTGAGAAAACTGGGGTTGTGGATTCAGTTCGTTCAGTTGTATGCGACGGTGAGTACAAACACGTGATTCTTTTCATTTTCCACGCCTCCCCCTTTGCGCGTCTTTCCATTGTCACCAGCTAGCACGCGCACACCTCTTGCCAAAAAGCATTTTCAGCATGCATTGGGCTCCGTCTCAGGATATCTCTTGATCGCGAAGGTCCCTCCAGCTTGCATTTTTCTTCCTCCTTTGTTCTTGTCCTTCCCTCCTTTCTTCCTTCTCTCCCTCTATCTCTCTCTTTCTTTCTTTCTCTCTCTCTCTCTCCACATTTTTCTTCTCCCATCAGATGCTGGGCCAGTAGATGCGATATGAAAATACCTGTGGACCCTTACAGTGAGAGGATGAAGAAGCCTTGTAACCTGTAACCGGTGAGCCTTCGAGATCTGCTAGGTTACCTAAACGAAATCTGGATAGGTACGAGAGCAGGCTAGCTTGAACCTAGTGGATTTTTCTTATCTTTGTCGATTTGGAATCTAGTGCCTCGGAGTGAGCTGAAGTTTGAGCTCAACGTTTTTCATGGTTTTGATGCGTCCATTCGCCTGATTGCAAATATCGAATTTATCAGCACTTACCATAACTACATCATTGAGTAGTATTTAATTGTAATTCTCGATGGTGTTGCCTTACAATTGGTAGTTCTTGTTCGGCAACCAGCTGGAGCCACCCTGTCAGCGGGGATTGGAAGGCGGTATAAATGTTGCGTTTCGTAGGATTTCTCACATCTATAAGCATACGTGTGTGAATGAAACGGCGGCTCTTCATTGATTTTTCGCTTAGGACCCTGTTTAATGTTTACCGTCCTTTTTCCTGCTTTCTGGTTCCCTTTGAAGGAGGAATATGCTCATCACAATGCCTTGCTTTTTATTATTGAATTGATGTGTACAAGTGACTAAGTAAGAAGTTTGTATGTTGAAAAATGAAATTTCACAATTCGCAAAAACTTTTTAGAAATGAGTGGTCGTACAATACACGTTCGAGAACAAGTTTGAAAACTGTTTTCTACTTTATAAACGGAGGCCTGGGACTTTTCTTCTCACACTGTGGCACTGTTTGGAAAACCTGTACGAGCATGGCTATAAAATTTTCCACTTTCCCGAAGACGTGTTTGCCTGGAAAAATGTCAGCGAATGATTAGATTCTCGAATACCGTTACAACATCCGTTTGTAGCGAGAACAGCTCCCATGAAATCTTCAATTGCTGAAACGATGGCTGTTAGAACACCTGAAGATCTCTACATATACTCAGTGCAGAACGCTTGATGTCCGCCTGCAACGGACAGCGCCCGTCATGCTCAAATTTGAAAAAGGGTGGCGGTTAAGGGATCACCTGTATCACCTGTGCTCCCGTTGATCATCGAGTTCCTCGAGCGGGCGCCAGTAACGTCTCCATTCGTCCCTGCAACGTGCAAGAGTTGCCCAATGGACTCTCTCTGCTCGAGGGACACGATGAACTTCATACCATTCGTTCAGAGCTTTCACGAAGAAGTCTGACCATCCTGCTTCACAGAGCTTGAAAAAAAGAACTGAAGGAATGGCGATATCGGCCCTTATACTTATCGGAAGGCTTACCGTTGTGGTTTTGAGTTCTGAGTTTGCAACGTTTGATATCCTTGGGTGATATGAGGGTGTTACTTCGACTCTTGGGTGATACTTCGACCTATTCAAGTATCTGTCTCATGAATGGGGCAAAAATCTCAGAGGCTGTTTTTGAATGGCAGCCTCTAATAATGGGCGTTATCCGGACAATTGAGACTTGACTGATGCGACGAAGTGCTGTTTAGAGCTCCACGGTTCAGGTTCTTGAAAACCGACTGGAGAGTTTCAGCGTGCTCTGATTCGTTTGATTACGATGGCGGAGGTACCGACCAGGAGTTGTCCGCGCACGCGTAGCAACTTTTGAGAATTGATGTGATTTCACGTGCAAAGTAGCGCGACAGTGATCGATAGATTGTCCCATTTATAAATACCCTCCAACGAAGGTGGTCTTATATAGTTCCTTCGCCCTTCAGCTTTTCCTCAAAGTAGTTATTGGTTTACCTGTTTCAATCCAGTGACTAGTAGTAGTCATGAATCCGCGAAAAGCGTGTTGTAAAAGCGTGTCAAAGATGGTCGTCGCCGAATATCGTTGCCAGCCGTCGCCCCGTCCCCTCTACACACCATTTCCCCCGCTCCGGTTTTTCGTAGCAGCAGTCAATACGTACGATGAGAGACGAGCCGACCGTCACCCAGTTGATGCGGCCGACTGTTTTTGCCCACCTCGCACCTCATTCAACGGCTTTGATGCTCTTCTCGACCCACTTATCCATTTTTTCGAGTATCATTTTTCAATGGTCATGGGCTGCAGTAATTTATGTGACAGAAAGAATAATGTCTTTTGTTCGAGTGACTGGGTGAAACCACTAAAATGGTCGTCGTTATCAATTTCCTGTTCGAAGGGGCATAATAACTGGGGCAATGTGATTTGGTCCAAACGCTGATTTTTTTTACGCAACCCTGAATCGGCGACGCCTGTAGAATGGCCTTGCCCGCTCTCTGATTTAGTCGTTCCACTGAACAAGTCAGTGATCAGTGTACTGTAATATTTTCTTACGATATTCTTAACACTAGTCGCTTCGTTTTGTTAGTGAGAAGCCTTTTTCTGATTCTTCGTTCTGCCCAAAAAAACGTGCTTTTTTATGGCTGCTTTCGAGAAAAAAGCGGTTGCCTAACAAGCTACCAGAGCTAAGAACCGGAAGAGAGCCTTTCTTGGGGAAAAACTCAAAAATCGCAAAAAATTCTAATTACTGCTTGGAGGATTCCATAAAGATGATGTGGCTCTGCCTCTCACCAAGGTGATATTGGACGCTCTAAGATTGCGTACAGATGTTTCTTAACACTTGTCAGCTTTAGTTGATCCTTATTTAGGCACCTTTTTTCGATAGAGCGTCTATGGTTGCAGAGATGAAACCCTGCTATTGTATATCGTGGACAGTGGCGTGCGATAACGAACCTTTACTGATCAAGTGACTACACGAACCAAGAAAGCAAAAAAAAATATCAAGCAGAACATCCTTAGTGAAGCCTGGCAACCTCTCTAGACGAGCTCTCTAGACCTGTCTGTTTCATGACAGGAAAGCGGTATATTACCACCTCTGGCTCACCCATCGTTTTTTCGCGTCATCCATTGCTGATACTATCTAGCACTGAAAGAAAAAAACGAAAAACGGGGTGTGAAAATTGCACTCGTGGCAGAAAAGAGCCTTTGAGTTTCGGTGGGCGGGACAACCAGGAACGAGTCAGAATTGCCAGTTATGAGGGTCACAGCGCCCTGTGAAGCCGCGAAAGTGGGATAAGTTTAGAGGGTGACACACGGATAGGCTATCTGAACCAGGAAGACCTACGGGTTGCTTTAGCGCGGGTTAAAGGCAGTACCTACGCTCAACCAAGTCGTGGGCGTTCCTCCTTGTACAAGTTGTCTGGCCCACATTCTCCAAGATTGTCTCACTCAAGCGGTTTCACTGTAAGTAACAGATGCGCTGTTGCCCTCATAAGTGGACGCCTCCCTAGTTGCCCTGCCCAGCATGACTGAAAGGCTATTTTCTGTCACAAGCTCGGCATTTCTATTCTATTTCTTGCATGTACGCTAGATACATGAGGTAGACATAATTGTAAAATCACAACCATTGAAAAAAAGGAAACAACCACAAACTGACAATAAAGGGGGAACAGTGAAGTGAATGGATTCAGGATTTCTGATCAGCCTCCAAGAAAGCTATAATCAGGTATGGAGAAAGTGAAGCAGCCCGTCTTCAAACGTAGAACTTGTGCAAGATATGCTTAAGTCGGCCAATACTAGCTGGGATAGGGAACTTTTTAGTAAGCTTAGCAAACTCCCGGGACGCTCGTAATGAAAAGAAATTAGATCTAACACTTGTCCTAGCCTTGGGCAGACGTAGTTTGGACTTAGCACCTCTGGTGTGAGAGGGGAGAAGAGTGAAAAGATCACGCCTATCAATCGAAACCTTGCCTGTAAGTATTTTGAACACCATCAACAAATCTAATTTTTTCATAGGAGAGAATCAAGACCAAGCATCTCGTTTCTGATGACACCTACATTTACAGACTGTTTTTCGTTTCTTTTTCTCTGTTAGATGGTATTAACATTGGATGACGCGAAGAAGCAATTAGTGACCGGAGGCGGCATAATACCGCTTTGCTGGCATAAAACGAGCAGATCCGGAGAACTCGTATAGTGAGGCTTAATGGGATCCCTAGAGTATTCTTCACGGGTTTTTCTTTTTCCTTCCATGGAGACTCACTTAACGAATACAATTTTGTAACTGAACGTCATCATCGACGATATGCAATCGCGGGGTTGCTTCTTTGCAAATTGGGCCAGAAGTTATGTTAAACGAGTAATTACTAATTTCAATCTGAGGCGACCAGTTCTATTTTCTGTTATGCCCAATCACACGTTGTTTCACATGAGAACGCCCAGCCATAATCCATACCACAACTTTTATCTTCGTTAATGAAACTCTGTCCGAAAGCGGATTTCGAGTTTTGTTTGCTATCAAATATCGCATCCCGTTCCCGCATTGCAGTCTCACATCTGGATGGGACCGGGAATAGGATAATTAAATGGGGCAGAAGCTCGCCCTCCCAAAGATAAATGACCTGGCCGGTAGTTGGAGCACGGCAGTTGTGAACGTTGAGGAAGTGGGCATGCTTGACTAACTCCGCAGTACCGGCCACATCTAGGTTGATTTTAATTCTAGACAGCGTATTGCCTCGATTTCAGCTTCTTTCCTCTTGCTGACAGCTCTCTTGAGTACAGTCACTTCTCAGTTCCTCCAACTGGCTCTGGCATGCTTGTTCCTTGTTTTTTAGATGTTTTTTTGCCATTTCTCATCCTTCTCAACACTTATTAGTCGTATTTCTTGTCCTTTTCGAGTGGATAGTCGGGTTTCGTTTCTCACCGGTTTCAAGTGGATAGCTAACTTTCTGCAGAGCTTTGCGGCATACTACTTCACTTTTTTTGCCAAGAGCTGGCATAACATCGTTTTTTTTTCTCGCCAACGTCAAGCGATTTTGATGGAGAGCCACCAGTATTTGGATGGGACTGTCACGCCCGTTTCGCGGTGAATAATTACCTTTTGAGGTGCGTTGCGCTTGTACACCTTCGTGGGTCGGTCGGACGCGGCAATCCAATATTGACTAAAAACGTGCGCAGACCCACAGTCACTCGCGGCTTTCTCCTCACCGGCTCTCGCTCAAAGCTTCTCTGATGAGAGGTTCTCACATTTCAAGTTCTTATTGTTCATGAGTGATTAGTATCCGTTGGAGTTGTAACACGAGTTTTTAAATGTCACGTAAATGTGATTCGGATTTTCGTGTTTTGCTTCTTTCATCTTGCCGCTATCCCCTTTTTGCTCTGTACTATAGAGTTCGCATTTTACAGTTGGAGTCATTAACGTCAAGCTATATTTTTCTCGGAAGGCAAGCCCATTCTCGGTCGATCTGGTGCGGGTATTTTATTGCCATTTAGATCCTGTCGGTGGCTGGCCCGTCTTTCACGTCTCTCTCACATTTCTCGCTCGTGGTGCATCCCTTATTCCCTTACTAAGGCCTTTTGTAGAGGCGACTCTCATACTGAATGTCAAACTGATTGTCTCTTCCTCGCTAACCTCTCAATACTGAAAGGAAGAAAGTGACTTTGCTCGATTTGTGTGGGGTCAGGTCAAAAAATCGTCTATTTCTATGTTCGACCTCTCACAAATCTTCTTGTCTTCAATTTTTCTTTCTATTTCAGGATACCATTAGATATGAACCTTATACTAATCTTCACAGCAATTTCAGTTATTACTCAAAAATATTTGGAATACCTGCTCCTTTTTCTACCGTAGCCACCGGTTCACCACACAGCGCTTCAATGTGTAATGCTGCCGTAATGCATCATGTGAAATGACGATATTTGAGTAATGAGGTGCGAAAGATGCGCCATAAACCGCTTCTCTATTGATCTTGAAGGCAAACACCGCGATTGCATATTGTGTATAATGGCGTTCGTTTACAAACCTGTAGCCGCCAAGTGACATTCAGGGAAGAAAAAAGCCGAAAAAAATCATGGGCTACACCTTAATGAAGGGCCCCTGGCAGACTCGCTTCAAGATCTCCATACGCTCGCTTTATCCCAGTGAAGGGATATCCTGCCTTCTCTTTCCTGCTGATCGTTTCCTCGCGTCATGCAATGCCAGTACCATGTAACAGTGGAAAAAAAGGAACGGAAATTGCTGTGTAGAAACTGAAGTCGTGACAGAAAATTGTATTTATGTTTTGGTGGGCGGGACAACCAGAGGGCGTGAGAGCTGCCACTAGTGAGAGCCAGAGCGTCTTCATTACTTATTGTGAGGCCGAGAAAGGGGACAACCGTAGAGACTTCGCACCAGACTTCTTCAGCAACTGAGGACGCCTGCGCAAAGGTTGGTCATGGAAAACCTTGGTCTCCTTAGCTGTTTCGTTTTGCACTTACTTCCAGTGTGTCTGTTTAGAAAGCAAATGGAGTTACTGAGTTCGCAGTAGGAGGCCAAATAACTTTTTCGTGCGGAATTTCGACGGTTCGATGGGGGAGAGAGACCTTTCTTGTTATGGAAAGTGGCCCTTTCAAAAAAACTGTGCTTGACAGATATGTTGTCACGATCTAGTGACGAATGTACATTCAGCGAGAATTTCTGGTGACGAAATATTGGTAACTAACTGAATTCACACAATATTTTAAATGTTCGAAAAGGACTGTGTATGTCCGTTCCGTGTGTTCAAAGTGAACGGAAGTTTCCGTGATCCAAGAAATTTTCATCAGACCACAATCGCAGCATCCCTGTCACCTTGTTAAAGCTGACAAGTAATCGTTTCAGGGTGTTGAAAATGCCATATGCAAAATTGGGCTTGTTATATTACAAGCGCTTTTTTGCCGTAGTCTGCGCTGCGGTTGTCTTAAGGATACCGAGTTTCGGACAAAGGTCCTGATTTCAGGCACTACTTAAGCTTAACAAGCGTACCTCTCCAGTTTACTATCAGCTGAGCTGTGGTGCAAGAACCATAAAGCTCAGAGGTTGGAGGGCGATCAGTGGTGATAAGCGCATTAGTTTGGTAAGCGTGAGATGCAGGATGATTTCTCCCTGAGCCTTTTGCTTATAAATTGGGCGACACAGTACGCTCACACACATTGAGGGTGTATGAGACTATCAGCCCCCCAGCTGTCGATGTGTCGTGGTCCCCCCGCCCAAACATGCCCAGGAATGGAGATACAGGACCGTGAAACACGCTAATTCCTCCATGCTCCGCCTTACACCTTTTTGCGGCGCAGATTCCCGTCCTTCATAACATCCGTTGCAAGCGCGCGTGTCGCGTGCGGCTCCTTGGCACTTTGCCAAGTCCTTTAATTGCGCTTTCAAATACAAGTAAAACGCAATTTCCTGATGCGGATAACATTGGAGGTGCTGCAAAATAAGAACAGAAGATGATGACGAGGGTCAGAACTTAAAAGCAACTGTGCCACTTCTGCAACATCCCTCGGAGGCCGCGTATTTCCACGAAACATGAAAATAAAAACGGCATACTCGTTAGTTTGATACAAGCAAAACGCAATTTCCTGATGCGAATAAAATTTTAGGTGTTGCTCATGCTTCAAAATCCATGTACAAGGAGATGAAGATGACACAGGCTAGAAATGAAGCACAACGATGTAAATGTAAACAAAACAAAAATGAAAAAATCAAGGAAAGGCAAATTAGATAAAATCGCCTGTAAATTTCTACGACGATCCGGCGCCAAAGCCATAGAAATACTTAGAATAAACGAGTGGGACGCTTGGATTGTTTTTATTCTCATGTTTTCTGGGAATGCGCGGCCTCTGATGGATTCTGCGGATGCAGCCGAGTTGCTCTTGAGTTCTGGCCCTTGTCATCATCTTCTGTTCTTATTTTGTAGCACCTCCAATGTTATCCGCATCAGGAAATTGCGTTTTACTTGTATTTGAGAGCGCAATTAAAGGACTTGGCAAAGTGCCAAGGAGCCGCACGCGACACGCGCGCTTGCAACGGATGTTATGAAGGACGGGAATCTGCGCCGCAAAAGGTGTAAGGCGGAGCATGGAGGAATTAGCGTGTTTCACGGTCCTGTATCTCCATTCCTGGGCATGTTTGGGCGGGGGGACCACGACACATCGACAGCTGGGGGGCTGATAGTCTCATACACCCTCAATGTGTTTGAGCGTACCATGTGTCTTTAAGCAATGGTTGGACGCTAATCACTCCTCACTTGGAACCCACAGTCAGCGGAACTGATGCGAGTCTAGTTACGTACCAAAGTATAGAAGTACATACTTCCTCTTAATGTTTTCTTTTATCCACCTGTTGTCCTCTCGGCTGTCTGCATCCGACTACGCCAACTATGAAAGTGGCACTTGCTAATCAGACTGTGATCTATGATTTTTCCAACAACCTCACTATAAATAGTCTGGTTCGCTGCGGATGATGGGGAGTTGCCAAAATCACTTTCCGTCAGATATTGAAGCGAGCAAGCGGTAAGACTGAATAATGACGTTGGTGCCAGTCGTTTCTCACCAATTATTGTCGTTTACCTGCTCCAACAACTGGTGGAACTGGTGTGGCCCCCGTCATATGCAGGGAACCAGAGTGTATGCCAGTGCTCCAGAGTGTTCACGCGCTCAAAGTGTCACCTCGATGTGAAGATTTTTGCTGGTCTTCTTGGGCCTATGACCGAATCATCGAAGGTAACTTCTCCGATGTCAGCTGACATACCCACCTTCCTCACGTAAGAAGAGAAAAGATGTGAAAAGTTTTGACGGATGCGATCTGTAGCATGCTGTTACATTAGACAACGGCATCGGTGGCTGTTCAGGCTGTTTTCACAAATATCCTGAGCATTCAAAGGAACACCTTCCTCTTTCAAGCCATGGCTGGTTGTGACTCTCACTTGGAAGCCTTTTCTTGTTTGGAGGGGGTCCTGGCAGTCATTGCGATTGTCTCCTTCAGAGTTTTGTTTTAATGAGAATTCAGTTTCGTGAAGTATAGAAGTGATGCAGCGAGAAAAGGTCTGATGGGGTCTGGGGGTCAAGTCCCGCACTGATTCTCGCTGGAGTCAACCAATTTTCAGAACCCAGTAAAGCAGATGTTCGTCTGAGGATAGGAACACTGAATAGTGCGTAGCCCCGCAAGTCATCGAATAGGCCATACGTATTCAAATGTCACTACTATTCTAAACTGGAATGTTAAACAGCATCCTGATTTACCAACGGTGAAGAATCTATTCTTTAACTGTTGTTCAGAATATTATTCAAAGGCACGTTGGTCTCACGAAAGAGATTCATGCATGAGAATGAGAGTTGTGCTGCATCTGTTATGGCATTTTATCACATTTTTTCTCCAAACCACATTGCTCATGTAGAATGTGTAGACCCCTCGACTTCTCGGAAGAAAACTAGCACAACAACCAGAACTCAAGCACTTATATTGCTCGAAACGAAGTATGGGACCAGTGATGGTTCTAGACATAGTAAAGCGCTTTCTGGAACCACTTCCCTGATTACCGCTTCCCTGAACCACCTCACAGCCTTACGCGGTTCTTTGCAGGATCTAGGGGCGCAGGCACAGACTACAGGCCGAGCTTCATTTTCCTGCGCAGCTTCGGGAATGTCAGTAAGTGAAACGAAAAAGGAATGTTCCGAAGCGGCGTCTTTTACAACTTGAGTGCGTTATATAATGAAACTTTGACTGTTTGCTGTTAGAAACCTGCTTTCAAATTGGTCACTGAAGCGGCCCAAATCTTGCCATGGATGCGGTCTTATCTATGGCGCTGCTGAAAATAGAGCAGTAGTGTATTCAGCATTCAGATTGCTGTGAGCTGAAACCGATCGAATAGCGCAGTGGAAAGAAGGTTTTCTCTCATTGGCACAGCAGTAATTAAGGTCTAGGATTCGAATTGCCGTGCTCGCGACTTTTCCATTTTTCCGGTTCCCATTTTTTCTGTATATGTCCATATTCGCTAAAACTTTAACTTATGCCACTTAGATGTGTCCATTATAAGCTAGTAATTCATCAGTCAGCACCTCTTGTATAAAATAACCCCTCCGCAATGCCGTAGAAATTTTTCTGGAAACTTGTGCTCTTTGGAACAGTACCCTGATCACAAATATCTCGCTCATTTCCAAGTGCGGCACTATTTTATCGCAGATTCCGCATTTCAACGCCATCTCCTCTCATTAGCTGTGCACTCTCGTACTCGTGTTTTTGACGCCAACCTGCGTTAGTTTTGGAAATAAATGTTACAGTAGCGATTCAGAGTACCAAGTGACCCATGCACGAAGTTTCTGCGAAGAAAAAAGTTTCGACCTCGTCATGATAAGGTGCGGAGGGGGTATGTGTTGGAAGTGATATTGAGCCTGGGTCTCAACGTTATTTTTTTTGTTTCTTGTTGTCAGTTGATTATTTTGAATTCTCTTGGATGGCGCGGTGAGTGATATCAGCTGTTAGCGTAATTCCTAGCTAAAATTTTGAGTACCACTCTTCCGAGAGCCGTACAGGCACCACGGGAATGACTGTGCTCCAAAAAGAAGTGGAGTAACACAAACACATCTGTTCCTAAGGGCTGCTATCTTTTATAGGAGAAGTTGTGTATGAGGAACTGCGCTTCGCGATGCGCCATGCATGTCTGCAGTCTTCTTTGCTAGGTCGGCAAGTGGTCAAGATCTTTCCCCTGAAGACAAGCTCCGCAACTGCATGGACATAACGTTCAATTGCAAACCTATATTTGTTAAGTGTCTCTCCAGAGACAAAAAAAAAACAGAAAATTTTTGGAGAACACCCTAATTAACGGTCCCTGGCAGCCTTCACTGTCCGTTCTCCGGATGTGCTCGTTATCTGCAGGCAAATGTTACCTTGCCGCCCCTGGCTCACTTATCGTTTCTTCGCGCAGTTCAATGCTAATACTATCTAGAAACGAGAAAAAAAGAACGAAAAAACTTCGGTGCAAAAACTAAGCTCGTGACAGAAAGCAGGGCTTCTGGGATTACGGGACAACAAGGGAGCGGTCAGGACTGGCACTTATGAGGACCGAAGCGCCACCGCTATCCACTGTAAAGACAAGAAAGTGGGACAGTAGTTGCAATTGAGGACCAGACTTTCTGAACATGGAAGGACGCCTACGAATTAATTGAGCGCGGATACTGTCTTCAAGCAGGATTCATTTCCAGCTGTGAAGCATCGTTGACGCCCGCCTCGATTATTATAAAACTTTGTGTTTCGTTAGTATTCTAGAGGAGAATCTGCATTCAGTCGTGCTATCCTTTAATGTAGTAGTATACACTTGTTGGCAGCACTACAGTTGACACCACTGAAGCCCGCCCCAATATGATTCATCTTCTTTTTTTTGCTGCTGTTCTTTCACTCTTACTTATTCCTGATAATTTCAAATGGCAGACTACTCCGTTGTAATTAGCATATTTGATGAAATCTGTTCCCGATGTCCTTGAAAACGCGAGCACGTGCATTGGTCCAGTACACACCGCTCAGCCATACTCTCTTTCCAGTTTTACTAGTTTTACAGCAATTGTTATCTAGCGGGGTCTGACAGCGGTGAGAGCCTCATGAAATAGTTGTTATAGTCGTACACCTCAAACGAAATCTTAAGTATCGCTTTCCTTTATAACGATGTTTTTATACCTTGCAAGATGAGATGTTAACTTTATCGCCGTGCGCGAGCAGAAGTAATTGTTATGAATTGCAAACTGGTTGTTGAATGATTGCTGTCGATATTTTGAAATGTTCTCTTGTCACATGCTCGTCAGAATGTGTTTTTGAAGCAGAACGTGCCCCTAAAGAAAGATGATCAGTGTCTGCGCTAGTGAAGCGACGATGTACTGATCTTCGTAAGACATTATTGACTTTTCAACCAGTTTTCTGTCCGATACGTTGATTTGAAGTGAAATCTTCGCCTCATCATCTCGTAGTATCGTCATCTTATGTGCGTAGGCGTGTATGATCAGATCATCTCTAAATTCGTGACTATTATCGACGACGAAATCAGCAGCTCTCCCTTTCAGCGATTTCGAGACGACTTTCGACCGTTTACGATCGCGGCGACCTAGTCCATTAGCCTGTATTCTATCTCTATAATATATTCATAATCTGTTCTGCATCACTACACTACTGTAGTGCCATAATTGAAATTCTAACGTCCACCATAATCCATGCGAGATTAGTAAGGCAGAGAGTCACCTCTGTATGCGGCTATGCATTGTTGTTGCGGCATGAACAGACTATACAGTAAAGTTAGAGAACGTTTTGCTGGAGGAACCTCGGGATCAGTGACGATCCGCGTCCAGCCGACGGATTCACTAGCAACAAGCATCAAGGACAAGAAACCAGAGGTAGAGTCGTGTTAGGAATGTGTTCAAACTTTTGTTCTCTGATACATTCTTTTACAATCGAGTTTCATAGTAAATATGACAGTCATATGTAGCTGAGATGATAAGTTAGAATCGGTGGCTCCTTGAGCTTCATTTTATTTAATCCTGATATAGTAAATGGAACTGAGAGCCCTTCCCTCCAATGAATTCTAAATGTTTGGCGACGTTTCGGACCCAAGCCCTTCTCCAGGTAACTGGATTATAAAAACAAGTCGTGCCTTACACATGCACAACAGTTACAGCATTGACAGTAATCATAAAAACCGCGACAGCCTACAATGAATTGCTTGGGAGGAGGACGACAGGGTTGCCAATGTCCGCACAATAAGACTTGGCAACCCGTCGTCCTTCTCCCAGACAATTGTAGGTTGTTGCTGTTTTTGTAATTACTATCGGTGATGTAACTGCAGCTGTGCGTTTTAAGATATTGCTTGTTTTTACAATTAAGTGACCTGAAGGAGGGCTCAGACCAGAATCGTCGTTAAACAATAAAGACTCATTGGAGAGAAAAACTTCTCACTTCCATCCAGTGTAGCAATATCGAACTAAAACGATAGTTAAGAAAATGTCTGGAGAAAAAGAACCGGTTTTTCTCCGTCAAAAGTACATTTTGTTAGTTATACAATAACTGATTGATGTAACCGTCAATCTGTTCCATTTCCAACTTTATGAACGATTTGGGCAAACTCTGATAAAGGATGGGGCATAAGGAGGGACAAAGTCGTACGTTTATCAATTACTTTGTTAAGGTCGCCGTCGCGCCACAACCCCAGGTCCAAAAGTCTAGGCATCGACATCAAAGAGAATCCGATGTAGACAGGAATCAGTGAGTCGCTTTTTACATCTTCACAATTACCAATTTGTTTTTTTGGCGGTTTTGCAGAGCGAGCCTATTGCTGAGTTGTAAATCAGCCTACTTATGTCCATCTCAACTTCCGCTTTTGACGTATGTGGCTGCTGTCCATTTGAGCGGCAATGACATGCACGGACAGGACAGTATTTGAATAAGGATTAGTGGGTGACTGGACACAATCAAAGTAAGAATTAGTAGGTGCAGATGTCCTTGGTGGGGGTAGCAAATATTACACACCGGAGCATGTACAAGCCGCCTTGTGAAGGCGTGTTAATTCGTGCTCCTAAAGTAACTCACTTGCACCATTTCGCAGCTTCACAAGTGCTGACATGTTTGACCAAAACAAGACCTTTCAGTTTACATGAATTACCAAAAGCATATGTGGAAAGTGTAAAACGCCCTCTCGAGCCGAACAATACCGATTAGCGTTCTTCAACGCTTCCAATAAAACAGGAGGGCATTCATTTCTATGGGATTAGGGAGAAAAATTAGTTTATCAACCATGTTGAATGGTCGATTGCAATTCTACCCATCTGTATCCGGTCCCTTTCGCCTATTTGCGATTCTTCACCTGCGATTCTTTAACGACCTTCACTCCATATCCCGGAGACGACGAGGTCGTGTCAGCATGCATCATTTGGACATGCGGTAGAATGTTCCCCGTGGGATTTCCTTTTGGGAAAATTTTCATTCCTACTTTCGCTAGACAAAAGCAGATTATTATTGTCTCGAAGCTGCGATTTCCCAGCAAAAGCAGAGCCAACGCCTTGTTCAAAGGAAATGCGCAACCACGCCCATCCATCTCTGGGATATGGAGTATGCAGCATTTCGCGTTCTATACTTTTCGCTGAATCTCCGTTTCTCCTGTAGGGTCAAAACATTTCGAAGAGTGGTGGTAGAAAGCAGTCCTCAAAAGTACTTCATACCTCTTGAAGCCTTTCAGAACGATACATGTAACTTCTGAAATTAGGGCTCAGAGAACAATCAGCGATGACATATGAACATGAAAAAGGTTGTGTGGGAAAGGTAGCACTGACCGCGCCGGACAACCTCGTTACAGTTCAAATCGGAAAGTTGTAAGTAAAGGAGCTACTTCAGTGACACCTCCCTTAAGTGACTCCGCCTCCAGTCCCGCCTTCAAAGTCTGCCCTCTCGCGGAAAGCAATGCGATACCGAACAAGTAGCCCGGAAGGGATGCTGTACTGTCTCTTGTAAGACCATAAGGCTCATCAAAAATGAATCAGCCAACTGGACTCGCCCTCCCCACGCGTCCTATTACCTGTAAAATTGAGGCCGTAGGGATCTTATCAGGAGCGTTTTCGACGTTTCCTTTATAAGCTCCTTCTTACTGACGAGTCACTTGACAACTTCCTTTGCTTATTTCAAACCATTACGTCTGCGCACCTTATCACGGATGCGCTCCTTATCACGGAGAGTGCCTTTAAAATGGCATGGAAACTGTAATCCATTCCCAAGGGCATGGAAATGGGGTTTGAATGCTTGAAAATTTTGTTTTGACATATCTGATGATCGCGAATAGGGCACTAGGCGCTAACTCAGGCATACAACTCTACTCCCAATCGCATACATATATGTGTGAAGGCATGTTTCGGTCTTTAGCTTGTTCAGGGATCATAGTTTCCCTGTTTTCGAGTCATAATTTTTGTCTTCCCAGGTGAGTATATGGTAGTTTACCAAACACAGAATGGTGGAAAGATTGGAAGGTATTAATGATGTCTGTACCGGGCATGTACAGTCCTCATCATTGCGGACCGGTGGGGCGTGTCAGCCAGTAGGAGTGCGCACACTGTTGAAGCCGTTCTCAGCCTTTTTTGTTGAAACGCGTATGCGACAAAAAGTGGTAGAAAACGAGTAATACGAAGGATATAATACAGTAATGTCACTTGCCCGCTTCAACAACTGGTGCAGAACGACTTCATCACCGCGGAAGACGGAGCCGCACTGACACGCCCCACCGGTCCGCAATGATGAGGACTGTACACAGAAGAAGATGTGATGCGGCATACGTAGATATTCCGCGCGCTTAACGAAACCTAGTTCGAAGGAATTCCTGTCTGAAATGTGGCTGGATGTAATCACTTAATTTTCAGTCTTACCATTGATCATAAACAATTGGGATCACTGTCAGTTAGCCTTACTGTAAATGTAAATGTTTGTGACAAGAAGGGCCCTGTTGTTGTCATGAATTTATCATTCATGAATTGATGGATCTCGTCGCTATCAATCTTGTCAGTTTAATCACCGGCTAGAGAATCTTGACAATAAATCTGACTGTCATTGCTTCCCCCCTCCCTCTGTCACTAAATCTATTCGTTTTCCAATGAAATGAAAAAAGGGACTAAAACCAAGTATTGACGCATACCCGCGTATTTGGAGAAATCGAACACTGGTTACTCTCGTTTTTCACTGGCAATATATGTATTTCAACCATATGTAAATTTAGGCAGTTCGGTTCGGCGATCGAACGACGAAACAGTAATGCAGGCCTGGTGTTGCCGGCTTATCAGGCCTACCTCCGCAACAGTGGTGAAGAACGGCTTGGTGAGTACTATTTGACTTCTATTCAGTTCTTTGGATTTTTCTATTTTTTTTTCAAGTTTCTACTTTGTCCACTACGATCGCCTTGGATTTACTTGTTAAGGAGCATGTAAAAATGAACTGCGCGATTAGTTGGGTTCCACACAATTTATTATCCGTTTCCAACTTCACAAATTGCACTAAAGCTTTCCAAATGTCGCTTTCTGGGTATCTCACCAGTTTTCAAACTCTTCAAACTTAAATGAATATGAGCTGATCACGTCTTTCCAGCTTTAATCGGAGCCTCCCTCAAAAACAATCTCCGGTGTTCCAGTATGATGAATGCTAATTAAGGCTGCAATGCGGGCTTTGAAAGTTATCACAAGAATGCTGAATCAAGGGCAAACGTCTTTACCCAGACGGGATTCGAACCCGTACCTTGCACCGTGCGAGTGCGCTATTCGTTGTCCCACCAAAACCGCCCCCTACCCTCTAGTTCAATGGTTTTTGTGCCCCAGCCTCGCAGCAGTCACGCATTCAAAACCGAGGCGCGATAACTTTCTACAAAAAAAATGATGCTATATAGCACCTACTTTTTACTTATAATACTTTTCTGAGCATTACCGATGCTATGTACTGGGAAAATGACGAAGAAGCGGAGTAAAACGGCCGAAAACCTGCGAAAAGACTTAGTTGTGTATGGCACTGGACGAGAATTTTCGGACGAGTCTCCCGTTGTTGCATGCATGTATGTATGAATTCATACGTACAGCCGTATCTATGAAAGCAGATCTTGGCATCCTGGCAAGAACCGCTTTGATAGGTACGGCTGCACGTATTTCATATATCCATGTAGCAAAGTTCACATCAACTGTTCTTCATAGATGGAGCGATAATAGCTTCAGCGTCAATGTGACTGTGCGGACATTTGTGGATGGGGGGTAGCAATGGCGCCTGGGTCGGCGTGTTATACCTCGGTTTGGTACTATAATGGCGACCTTGGTTGAAAAAAGAGCCACGCACTTGTTTGGGATCACAGTATTCTTTCGTGCTAAGCGTATCTACCTCATACGCCTAGCGGATTTATCGTGCCACTTGCCTTTAACGTGATTAGCCAATTAGGCGATATTGGCAGTGAACCACGAGGCTGAAAAGCTTGCCATTGACCTGATGAAGTAATAGCGGTCTTGGCAGCATGATGAATAACGCACTCGCCCGCCGGAAAGTGTAAGTGCGGGTTCGAGTACGTTTGGGCCGGGTCAAGACATTTGCAAATAACTCAGGGTTCTTGTGATAACTCTCGTATGTCGAAATCAGATGATAATAGACTTCTTCTAATCCCTTTATCAGTAGGGTTGTGAGGTTGATTTGGTTGGTTTTTACATTTCCTTGAGAGCGTAGCAGCATGGCGAGCACAACCTTTTTTTCGCTCCCACTTCTTCATTAGAATTTCAATGATATTCTCTTAATCTGGGTATCATGTAACCTTGAAGTGGAAATTCCTGTTTGTTATTCAATTCGCATTAATCACTGCGTTTCACAAACGAGCTGCTGCTGAGCTGAATATGTTGGAGAGATTAAAGTACGTGCAGACCTTGAGAAGATCTGCTGAATACTGTTTTTCATTAGTAAAGAACTAATAGCTCTGCCCTTATTCTTTTAGGATGTGCACCACTTTTTTGATCCGAATGGGACGTCGCAAACAACGCGCGCTTTTGAATCTCATGACCTCTTTTGTGAACGGGCGCGGAGGTGGTGTAGTGGCGAGCGGCGCCCTTACCACGCGCACGGTCCGGAGATCAAATATTAGATCGGCTCCCGGTTATGTTCCGCGGCGGTAATCATATAGACTCTTTATCCCTGAGACGGAGGTGTGACACTGAACATGGCCTAGAATGAGCTATTCGTGGGATATTTCACTTCGAGATAACTGTCATCTTTTCTGTGTTCTACAGAGACACGACCACGGTTGTGTCAAAATAAAAAATATCTCACCAAGAGCACAGCTCGCCACGTTTGGTTGAAGTACGCAGCCACGCCTACGACATCTCAGGGATTTCGAGTGTACGTCAGGGAAGATAAGAACACTGTTCTGTAAACCGGCTAGCCCTGCATGTCAGTGTACAGAGTAGAGTGCGTGCCGCATCCCCAAACAAGGATTGATTGACGAAAACTTTATCCTTTTTTATCCTTTGGAAAAGAACACAATTCATAATTATATATATATATATATTATTTATTTATTTATTTATTATTTATTTATTACACGAGTTGCCTATGTGAACAAATTCCACAAAAGAGTCAGGCAGTCAAATGTCAGTGACACTCTAGAACATTTAAGCTAACTCAATAAATAAAAATAAGTAACTCACCAACAAGAATCACATAATAGCTAATAAATTTGGAGGAGCCACCCACAATGTATCGTAAAAGAACAGAGAAAAAAAAAAACAGCGTCTATGAACCAAGGGATTCGCTAACCCTTTGCCGTACTCAAAAATCTTTTGAGTGCGCCGTAACATATCGCTATTGGACACTTTTTACATAAGTTCTGGAATAGCGGGATTACCCTGTGAGTGAAAAAATTCCTGCCTGCAACTCAACTTGGCCCGACCCACATCAGTTTCATCCTACCGCCTCTTGTGAATTGAGGTCCCCTGTACCCACAGTTGTTCAAGATCTAATTTAGTTTTCCCATGAATAAGTTTATGGTACAGTAATATACAGTAATAGTAATGATCATTCTTCTTCCGCCTGAACTGCAGATTTTGTAAACCAAAATTCTTATTCCTAATCTCACTTGAAGGGATTTGGTCATACATGAACCCAAGGACTCTCACCATTAACTTTCCTTGTGAAGCTATTTTGGACTGCCTCTAGTTTATTAATTGATTTGACTTTGGAAGGACTGAACACGGGTGTACCATATTCTAGAACAGGTCTTACATATGACTTGTAAGCCTGCAATAGAACAGACGTACACCTTGTCGACAGTGCTCTGAATATGTTATGCAAGACAATGGTTCCCTTCTTGGCCAATATCCCTCACAATGATTGGCATTCAAAAACCAAGCATCGCTGTCTTACATAGAAACTCACAGGGAAGCGTCGGTTCAGGGGCGTGACTGTGCGCTCTTCTGAAAAACGGTTCTCGCATATTGTAGGGGTTTCAATGGCCTAAGGACGCCTGAAAAGTGTGCTTACATTTTTCGCTGGCCGCGGCTTCAGGAAAAGGTAAAAAAACGAGTGAAAAGAAATCTGTGGAATCTGCTTCGTTCTGGGCCTCTATGCGGCGTAGGTCACTTGCAACTTTGACCAGTTGCTGAGGGGGGGGGGTCCTTATAAAGGGGCCGTTTGAAATCGAAGCGCGAAGAATCGCCGTAAGTTTTTGACTCCCAATTTGGTCCGTCATGTCCTCGAAGCTCTACCTCGTTCGTGAACGGCTTCTTGCAATGTTTCATCAACAATAAGAGCGCTAGCATATTCGAGCATCGGATGGCCTAGCGGATAGAGTGGAGGTTTCGCAATCGGACAGTGAGGGTGGCCCGCTCGTTGATGGGCTCGGCTCCCCTTTGCGTCGTGGTCTTTTGCATTTTTTAGATTTCGCTGTTCTCGCTTCCATTTGTGTCTGCGCATGAATATAACTCGGATATTTGCCATTTATGGGCACATTCCGAGTAGCTGTACCTCATGAGTCAGTGCTATTCAACTATTTCGATTTCTCACGCACCATTGAACAAGGTTTGTTGCTGGACTGGACGGTCTGTCCTCATACGGCTATACAGTGGATCTGATTGCGACATTTAGTAAACTCTGTTCGTTGTCTGGTGTAGTGTCAATTAGGGACAATTTGGGGCCACATCTTCTTTTCACTGAATTCTTTATGTGCATCAATATAGGGAACGTTCAGCGCTATTCTGTTGCCAAATCTCTGGCGCGCGTGGACGGCCAAGAATAGTGTTCTAGTATTTGTGACCAGGGCCACTCCGGATTAGCCCACTAAAAACAAATTCTTCAGTCAAAAACAATCTGTTTTGACCTCTGTTATGGATTTGCTTACTCGGGGTTTGTCCGGTGTCGCGTAGGTCACGATCACTTCATCAGCTGTTCACGCAAGGATGTGAAAACTCCGGCATCACCTGCCAACCAAAAATGGTCGGCCACCTACAACCCGAAAAAGTCAAAAAAAATTTTCGCTCAAAACTTGCTCCTAGGGTGACAGTCCTGATCACGATTCTAGACTTTATTTTCGGTTCCAGTGCCATCTGGCACCGGCATAGCGCCGAAGAGCTGAGTCTGTGCATACTAACGAATTCGAACGAAAAAGCAGTTTTGCTCCATAAAAGTAGGATTGTTCAGTTCATCGTGAATGTTTTTATTAGGACCAATTATTTAGACAAACATGGATCCAAAAAATGAAAAAATTGTAGAAAAAGCCAAAAATTTTGTCCTCGGTGGGATCCGAACCATCGACCTATTTTTTACGTTTTTTTTTTATTCGTAGAAGCGCGCAGCGAAAACGAACCTCAGTTTTCTGGTCCTCGTATGTGCCCCTACAATATGCACAAGACCATTTTGAAAAAGCTCACCACGCCATGAACGACCATCCCTTGTCAGGTCCTTCACTTGTTCAATTACAGACGGAACCGTGCTTCCAACATTGTATCTATGCCGTTGTTCCCTGAGCCAAGGTGCAGCACCCTAGTTTTGGCCTCAGATAGAGGCAGGCCCCATTCTTCTGACCACTGGTGGACTTTATTGAGTGCATCTTGAAGGTCTTTAGCATCGTCCTCATTATGATCGAACGATAATTAATTTGGATCAGTTGTTAATTAAGACGGAGAAAGCTCGACTGTGGCTAGCTTTTGCCTGTTTGTCTCTAAGCCACAATATTTAAAGGAAGTTGGCACGATTGATCCCTAAGACGAGTGGGATTGATACGCCTGGCGGGACGAAATTCCACGACCCTGAGCAGGCGCTGCTAACGCCTTTTCCAAGGAAGGTACCCTTATAAAACCTATCAAGCTACAACATACCGACCCGAACGCCCACCACGCCCGCCCGCCCACAAATGGACGACCGTTCCTGATGCTCGTATTGCTTCATTTGCTAAGTAAATTATGAAGCAAAGGGATTGGTGTGAACGGGTACTGCGGCATGGATATATGAGTACACACATGCAGCCGTATCTACCGCGACTATTGGCAAGATGCCTACGGGGAACTCGTCCAGAATTGCTTTTGGAGTCATTAAGAACGAAGGTTTTTCTCCGCAGTTTCCGTTTCAGTTCATTTTTTCGTCATTTTCCCGCTATATAGTGACCTGCCGGCATTTTAGGCAGAGTAACAAATTATCGTACCAACTGCCTTTAAGCTTGACCCATCTTCGGTAGTAATATGGCAGACATGTGACTCATAATGAGAAATTTCGGAACCCAAAGAACTGGTGCAGAAAGAGAAACATTTTGGCTCTCTTTCTTCAGTTTTTCTCTTGTCTGTCATGCATAAGGTGATAGTCGCAGTGAGTCTAGGCGGTGGTCAACAGGTTTGTAAAAGTCCACCTGCGGGTTGTACACCCCTCGTTTTCTTCTTGAGCGGATCACTATTGATAGAAAATCGTCGTTGTCGCGCTATTCCCGGCCCTCCTGATATCGCGCCGACTGATTGAGTCGATATTGACCATGTTTTTGCCATGATGATTTTTTCCTCAAGCCTTGCACTGAAGTAGTTATCGTAGATGAGAGGAATCGTTTTTTATCATCCTGCTTTGGTATGGGAACAAATTCAGTAGCATGATTATGTACGCTCTGACATTCTTTTGACAAGCGGATTTTGTGGGATAAAATAGAACATTCAACAAAGGCAAGTTTCTCTAACAGCGCAAAAGGTCGTGATAGGATTTCCCGTTTTGGGGTTTTATTTCAATGGAGCTCATTCTAATTTCTCTTTCAGTGGACGGTCCACCGCCATCACCTAAGGATTCAAGAGTAGCGTCTCTGGAGCAACGAGTGAGAGAGTTGGAAGCGATGGTTGTCGGACAAGCGGCCACCGCCAACAATACAGCCGTCGTCATTCCTGTCACGCCTACGCAACAGAGCAAACGTGAGTTTCCTGGAATTCTTTGACTTCAGTCTCTCTATAAATGGAATAGGCAAGTGTTTTGTTGTGATGTTTGAAAAAAATAGTGCGAGTAGAGTACTCTTTGCCAGTTTCAACTCGTTTCGGACCGCGTGGCACACAATGTATGTCATACAGTTTTTTCTTTGTGGTGTCTAATATATTTTCATTTGGCATTTTTTTCATATGAGGTTCATTTCTTTGAAGTTATCGAAACACATACTTAGACACGGAGAATACGTACCACATGAGAGCGATAAAATAGATGATCTTACTGGTTACCGATCTGAAAAATGATGAAATGGTGCGGAGAGCCCCGCAAAAGGGCGGTCCGCAATGTGTGAAGGTGTGAGGTGACATGTTCCCTGCAGGCATGCGCCCTGATCGTAATTTCAGCTCCTAGGGCGAAACAGGCGTCGAGGTTTTCTTTTATTATTCATTTCTTGAGTGCGCGGATTTTACGTCTTCTCGGACCGCACCTCTTACGCATATTATGCAAATTAAGATGCGTTTTATGAATCATCGAACAGATTGTAGCGGTGTACATCGTATGAATTGATCATTTCAAGGGGATTCATCACCAATGTCACAACGGAATATCATGAATCAATGAGATGAATTGGCTCCCGAGATAGATAATTTGCCTATTTTCAAATGTTACCGTTTCAAAATAGATGCTGCAGCTTCCAAGCCCATTTGTCTTTTTAAGTGCCGCCCTTGACTCACCCATCCACTTTTAACACAATATAGGATCTGCGCCTACAATGTCTCCTTTCTCGTTTCTTCCTTCGACGACGCCCACTGGGGCGATGGGAAAAATGACCCTAGACGTGGACACTACTTGTAAGGTTTGGGCGGAATCGCTGTAGCTATGAACGGACCATGGTAGAGTTACAAGAAGGGCGAGGCTGGTAAGAGCAGTGCAAAGGCAGAGCATGCGATTTTCATTTGTGGACAGTGGTTCAAGTACTAATGTTAATGCGCTAAAAGACCCGGCCCTGAAGAAGGCAGTACAAACAACCATTGAAAGTGCTCTGTGAAGACACCTATTGGTTGTAAGCTTTACAAGAGTACAAGGCGAAGAGATACTGAGGAAAAGAAATAGGCCATGGAAATGCGAGAGACTACACAGACGACGTAGGCTCCACCCCTGTAAAGCGATGATTTAACGATTGATCATGATGGAGACCATAAACGGAGGAGCGGAGGCGATAAAACGTGGAAGAGCCCCGGCGCTCTTATCAAACGATTTCGAACCGCAAAAGTGGGACATCTTCTTCTTTCAAGGGACGACGCCCTGTAGTACATGGAAAGACTCCCCATTAGTTTATCACAAACTCTGTCTTGGTAACGACATTTCTAACAATATATCTGATAAACAGTGCGTGGCGACCGCTCCGAGAAATTCGCTCCTGTATTGAGAGCATTGTCCATTTGTTGCTTTCCGGAAGCTTGAAATTGTACTGCTGTGCTGTTCTGTTCCTGCATAACACGCGTAGGGCGGCTACTGTATGCTGCAAAAGTTTTCTATTACAGATGTGGAGGCGTTTGTCATTCAAGCTTATTGAAGCTGTGTGACGAAGATACCAGCAGTGGTAGATGGAATAGTTTCCGCACACCGGAATTGTTGGTCAAATCTCGTTCCCTTCTCGCCCAACTCATTCAGCCTATCCTTGCAGCTCCACCAAACTGGTAAAAAGTTCCACTGGAACTGAATTGTATAAGTGTTGGTTCTATTCCACTGCTGCGACTTCAAAACTCGCGAAAGTTACTGCTGAAACTTCGCTTATGGAGGCTGTTCGGTGGTAATCACCAATGTGACATCCTTTCTCGTCGTTGAGGCCATTTGGCTCTGCCACCTTATCACCGAATTCGATGAAAACTTGCATAATAGCCACAAAAGGGTTGTTTGATGTCTTGATGACGAATATTTCAATTATTCTTGGTGCTGGTGCTAATGGAGGCACTTTGATCATCTGTGCTGTGCTAAGGCGGAGCCTGACGGGAAGGGAATCACTCCTGCTCCTAAGGCAGATCCTCAGCATCGTGGTGTGAAACAACAAGCGGGGTCGTACTTTTGCTTGGGGGAGGGGGGTCGTATTTGTTGGAGACAAATTTATTTTGATAGTTGATTTTATCTTGTGGAAAAGTGGGGGGTCGTATTAATTTTGTTTTTATGCCCCCCCCCCTCGACAACTTTTTTCGCCGCTATATCCTTAATGGCTCGGCGTATTGCAGACAGGTGTCGAAGGCTGGGTGCGCGTCGTACCCAACCGGAAAAATTAGGGGTCCTGGCGCTGTACCCAATCAGTGAGGGGGGGGGCGGTTCGTACTCTCACCGAACATTTCGCGCTATCCGCATGCTGTACCTGCTCCTAGGTGGATCCTTAGCAGAACATGCACTGGTGAAGAGGTCTTTGCACCGTGTTGATCCCAATGGCGCAAACGACAAAAACGAATGCCATATTTGTGATTAGAATATGAAGCGGCATACTGTGCAAGTTTTTGCCGATCTAGGTGGAAAGGGTGGTGGCGCCAAATCGTGCCAGCTGCATAAGTGAATGTTATTTTCGTGATCAGAACATCGAAAGATCTCTAGGCATCAGCGAAGCCTATTTTCTGAGTTTTTAGAGCCGCATTAGGGGAATAGCGTCAAGGTATTTTCGTCCCCGTCGCCCTGCAGGTCTTCAAGTGTGTCAAACGACTGTTGAGAAGCCGCTACGATTGTAATGAAAATCGATATAGTAGCGCATCTCAGAAGGAAATATTCAATACATCACACTTAATTCCTTTCTATTCTTACTGAGGCCGTATTGCAAATGAAAACCTGCGCGTGTAAAACCAGTCCAAGCATGTCTGAAAACGATAGAGTCAGTGGTGCTCTCAGCTGTTGTTTCATAAATAACATGCGGCAGTGTTTTGAAGCATAGTGGTGCAGATTCCTGAAGACTCGTGTGAAATGGATCACTGAAGCGAATCCGGGTGATATGTGACGGGGCTTCACGCTTCGGACAGGAATCACTCCCTTCCCCTCTTTGATTTCGGAGAGTTTCGGTCGGTTTCGCTCGGGCTCGAAACATGGCCGTCTTCTCGGGACCGAATTTTGTATAGAGGATGTGGAGCGGTTCCACTCCATCGCCGTATTCTGTGATGGCTTCTCTTAGTAGTTTTTCATTGTGAATTTCGAGCACGTATATTGGTCATCAACAAGCCAGTTGCCGCATACAATCTGCTTCAAATGCCCAGTCGCTATTTCTTCTGACATTTTCTTACCGTGGTCGTCTAGGATCTGCATTAACATCCTATATCGCGCAATGCTGTACGGCGTGTCGCATTTCTTTTGTGGGGAGCGCAAGGAATTTGAACTAAGTTGTAAAGTAAACGACGAGATGTCGTTCGTCATGATCATAGAGCAGAGCGCTCGTAAAGAGACGTTGATTGTGTTCTCAAAGGCGCCGCTTAGTTTTGTTTAAAGTAGTTTTCGTCGGATTCCCTTCGAGAAGAATCGTTTTGTTTTTTTAAGTAGTTAGATCAAGTTTTGGATTGGCTCGGATACAAATTTTTTCGCAGGAATCGCTATTCGATTTCACTAAATTCTTCGCTAATCAAGATTAGATCAAAGCTGATGAGAAGGATTGAAAAGATCAGTTATGAGGAGATACTTGTTTTTAGCTCATCCTATTCACGGACTATGTTCTTTTACCAGTGTTGGTTTTTGGGGCGGTACTGCAACAGAAAAAGTAAACTGGCTAGTCACAGCGTTTAGCCGCTTTTTGGCGATAGCTGTGATCATTGCCACTAGTTCGCATTTGTGACAGTTGAAGGGGTTGAATGCAGAGCTCCGAGGAACTTTTTTTCATGCAAAGTAAAGAATAAGGGCTAGTGAAGATCTCGTGGAGTCCAATTTCAGGGCTGTAAAATTAGCAGTCAAACCATCTGTGGTGTGGAATCTGCCCGGTCGCTCTTCTCGCCATTAATAATACACTAGGCATTTCTGGTAGAACTCCGGCTATACTGCGCGTTTACTTGCAGCCGCAGCTTTTTATTTTGTCGCCTAGAAAACAAGTGAAATAGAGGTCTGGGCATTACCCCCCCCCTCCACCCTTCCACCGCCAGTCGGAATTTTGCTTTTCTTGGCGCCATTTTTGACTAGTACATTTTCTCTATAGTTTTACAGTTAATGAATATCGCATCCGCCTGGTGCAGAAGCGCCTGACACCAGCGCCCCAGGAGGGTAAAAACTGAGCTGGGGAGCTGGCGTACTTGAATGGGCGCCAGACATTTTCCGTAACATTAGTTTTCAGCGGGACGGAGCTACTCCAGAGAGCGAGTTTGAATTCATTCCGAGAGGAAAGCTCCGATCAGAATCTTCTTCGAATGGTGAGGCAGTAGCGAGCGAACAGCGCCAGAGCTAGTAACACTTTGCCCAGCTGCATGGATTCAATGCCCTTCCATCCTGCTATGTGAAGGGCTAGATCTGTGCCTCTGTTTGTATATCCACGTATACTTTTTATTTGTTTGCTGTTTGTACTTCCAAAATTTCAAAATTAAGCGTTAACTGGATCGGCTAGAGGGGGTGACTCAAGTTTATAATATGGTGATAAGAAGTGTGGTTGCCTGTCACCAGTTATCGTTGCCTCATCACTGAGCCTTCGCGATTAGGTCTTTGGAAGCTCTACCACCTTTAAGAACGGCGACGGCGGCACCCCATTCCTCCTTATCAGCTACTAATAGTTGTTTTCCCTTTCTGTCGCCCCTCATTAATGTTCTCGTCACACAGTACGCATCACGTGTAGCCTACTGTTGTTGCGACCCACGCTGTAAAGTTGATGGTTCTCTCCAAGCTCTTATCAGTTACTGTTCGAACAATTATGTTCGTGTCCCAAGCGCAGCTCTACTCGATAGGGGGCATTCTACTGGTGTGAGATAATTCAGCAGGAACTGGCAAAAAAGAATTATCGGAAGTGAAAATTCCCACTCTCTCCCACCTCCTAGTCGAACAATGTCCTTGTCCTATACTGTAATTCATATCCTGAGAGCAACTTCCTACCACTGCTACAGCGGGTGTTGCGGATTTCGCGACAAACTCACACAGACATACTTAACGAACTATGTAAGGGAGACTTATTTCACACAGAGCAAAAAATTAGGAAAATACTACTACTAGTAATACCAAAAGTGTCAAAGCGAGACCAGGATATCCTGGAAGTAATCAGCCTCATAAAGAGCGTATATTGCGCGCGGTGGTGTGTGAAGACCCAGTTTACATCGTTTTTACAAAAAAGGCCGATTTTGGTGTTGAATATTAACCGCAATAAGTTCACTCCTTTCAGATGGTCACGGTCGCTCCTCACATGTACCACCAGCCACTCAGCTTATCATATCAAACTCATCGCCATCTTCTTCCGTTACCCAACAACTCATGGCCAAAGAAGTGGTCAGTAAAGAAGTGGAAATTGAACGACTTCAGGTGAACTCTCCATGAAAATATTTCCTCTTTTGTAGATCCTAATTGTAATTGTTGGCATTTCAGGCGAAACTTAGAAAGGCGTACGCTCAAATGGAGCGTCAGCAAGCCGATTATGATGAAGAAGTACGCAAATTCAAAAAGGATTCCGAACAGGCGAAGGAAGAGCTAGTCCGGGTTGTAAATAAGTGAGTTGTACCCGGGTTGGCAAAAAATTTCCTGCTGTTCTGTGAATTAACGACAAGTAACTCTTTAGATTGAATGATCTCGAGGCTGAATCGGTAAAATATCAAGAAAGAGCGAAAACTCTTGACAGTAGTCAGTTAAATGCGATCGCGGAGACACAAGAGAAGATCAGATCCCAGGTAATATCGGCAAGGCTTTTCATTGCTGTACAAAATTCTCAGTGGAAGTATTTACGTTCTAGGAGAAGGAGCTCGCTCGGCTTCGCAGCGAGCTGGCGGAGAAAGAAAAGATGGCAAAAAATTACGAAGAAATGAAAAGAGAGTTAGATTATTTGGAACTGCAAAACGATACTCTGAGCCAGACTCTGGACTCCAAAGAAAATACTGTGAAGGAGTTGGAGCGACATATTGCGGTTGGTGGATTTACCAATTCCTTGCTCAGCGAGAGAATGTTTATTGAGAGTGAGAGTTCCTGCTCTCGTTTTTCGCTTGTATACAATTCAGCCCGAAAATGTTGTTTTAAGTCGATGCGAATGGAAGCGACCCTCTACCAGCAGTCCTGCTCGTCCGGGTCAACGCCTCTCGCCGACGAAACTGAGTCTTTGGCCGAAATCAGACCTCCCTTCACTCCGGCTCGTCCATATACGAAGGTAACTGGTTACGATGATTGGATCTGCATTATTCTTCCATGTAATGTGGGCTTTGATGGAAAATGATGAAGTATACGAATTTCATGGTCAGTGGAATACTATTGTCCTGTTTGTTCCGCTTTGTTTTATTAAGAAAGACTTTGGCGCTAGTCACCTCAAGTGTGCTGAGGTTGGGACTCGAACCCGCATCTGCCGCTTAGCGGGCGGTGCGTGAACCGTATCAGCTAACCGGCTCACCACGTTAGACATGTGAATGAAGGGAATGGCACAAATAGCCATTGTGGTGGGAGGGTAAAAGCGCACCGGTAGCGCAATCCATAACGCAATCGCTCGGTAAGCGGGAGATGCGGGTTCGAGTCCCGTCCGTGGTCCGACTTTTGCCCATAACTCAGCACTCTTGTGATAACTTTCGGATCGCGCACTGCGGCGCTAAAGAGCATTATCAGACTGGAACCTTTTGGCGCTAGCATTTTTTGGGAGGGGGGGGGGGGAGGACCACTCCACAGCGTCCAGGCGTGTCTTCTCCGGTTAAGGACTTAGACGGTAACCGACGGAGACTGTCAGAGACCGACGGAGACTGTCAGAGTCGCCTTGGCTTACTGTTACTGTTACACAGTATAAGTCTTTACGGGCCTGTGACTGTCTGTACTCTCGTTCTGAGCCTTAGCTGGGTTCGGAGAAGAGACGGCAGGCGGTCCTCTATAAATGCATATGTTTGCGCTCTATTTTCCTAAAAAGGCAAAACTGCATAAAAGAAGTGTCTTCGCTAATCCCAAAGTACAATGGTTCCAGTTAGGTTCCTTTCCATTAACCTCTTGCTTTCCAGGATTCCAGGAGGGTCCCGTAAGTTTAGATTAACACGGAACTGGTTCAGCTTACCCCAGGATTTTTCATCACCTTTATTCGGCTGACATTCCGACGTTCTGAGCTGAGGAATATTCCAAGATTCATAGGGTCGCACTTGAACATGGTCCCCATATTCTTTTTGGTTTTCTAAACCGAGTTGTTCATTTTTTTGAGAACTAAATTTTGGGAAATCAAAAACGGACCAGATCCTGCCTTACCACGCTGGGTGACTCACCAACAGCGACATACAAGCTGAGGCAATAAACGATCTTGCTGGGAGGGTAGGAGGCGGGCGACGGAGAAGGAGCCGCTGAATTCTGGGATACAACTTCATTCAGCTCTATTTTTCAGGCTCATTCGACTTTGGGCGCCAACTTAAGCCCACAACCCCGTCCAAAGAGTGGAGGTTTAACGAAAAGTCTCTCCAATTATGCCATCGACGCAAATTGTAATCGAAGAGACGATGTTTCCGCAGCTATGAGTAGAAGTCTCAGGTGATTAATTTAAATATTTCGAGACTTTCAAAAACCAATAACACCCTTGACTTTCTCATTCCGTCCTATTTAGGTCAACGCAAAAGAAACTTGTGGATAGCCGACTGCTTGTCAAGTGTCTTAAAGAAACAGTTGAACGGTTAGCCCGTGGAGAGAATCCGGATATAAGCCGCCTACTGGGAATCAAAAGTTGGTCGTTCAAATCTCGTTCTGTGTAGTCCTCTCAATATTCCCGCAAAATATTTTGTTGCTATGCTAGCGGAAAGGGAAATATTGACATCTGACAAAGAAGAGGCACCACAAACGCGTTTTCTTTGCAGCTGACTCGATGTCCGAAAGCGAAGCCGAGCAAGTGGCCTTTGACTCGACAGCGATGACAATGGGAGTCGCCGAAAAAATGGTATGAATTTGCTTCGTTTCTATTTTTTTTACCTGGTGGCTGTTATTGAAGCGAGAGGTACGCTTATTTCCGGTTTTTTTGGTTCCACACAAATTGGCGCTGGTTTCCCTCACAGGATCTACGCCTCATCTGTTTCCATTTTCCGGTGCTGCAAGAATCGCACCACGACAATTTTGCTATAGTGACGCCTTCTGCGAAAAGGTCTCATGGGATCCCATCTTATATGCACTTACCAAACGGTGCACGTAAAACTGATTGCGAGTGCGTAGGAGCAGTGAGTATACTCTCATACCCCACCTAAGCGGCTCCTGGCTGGAAAGCGGACAACCAAAACTTTTGGTGGGAATCCTGCGCGAAAGCCAGAGAGCTGCCAAGTAGAAGACTGCGGCTGCTAAGGCATCGAGAGATGCGAAAAAACATGTCGCGAGCGAGGGAATGAGCTTTTCAAGGGAAGATGGCTCTGTGGCAGACGAGCCCACGTAGCATGCGTGGAAAGTTGGGTTGTGAAAGGTTGTAATGGTTATAGAACGTCGCGCAGATGAGAGTGCACACAAAAAAATGGGAAGTTTACGCGATTAAAGGGATTGTATTCGATGTACCGGACCGGAATGCAATCAGCGTCGCTTTCGCTTCCGATTTGTGCAGTCGCGGAGAAGACTCATTTAGTTTTACGCGCGCTTTTGAGGGGTACGTTTACTGCCTGTTCTTCTGGACTCATAGTCTTGTATCTGCTGCTCATTGGTCAACTTTTCTGTACTTTGAGCAGTGAGACCAAATTACGAACTTTAAATCTTGGTGACTCTCACCCTGCTTGGGTTTATGTTACTGGGTTTTTCTGTGATGCTGGCAGTCAAATGTTCGGTGACGTTCATGTCTAAAAAGAAGAATGAGAGTTTTCATATTACTGTAGGTGGTAATGTAGTCAGTGGTCGCAGATGGCATTCCTTTCATGACACCTGAACCAAAGTGATGAAGTTGTTTTCGACGTTCTGTTTCCCATTACTCGTACATTTGAGTGGGGGAAACAGTTGCTATAAATGTAGATCTGAAATTGAAACCAGCCAGGGAACAACACTTGACATTTGGCAGGTTACATTTCTTTCAGAACAAGTTGTAGAGAAAGGGGCCTCAAAGGATACAGTACGTTCCATGGAAAGGATTCAAAGAACAGAACCGTTGGGTTTGTGCGCGTGCTGGTACATAGAATATCGGCTGTTGAAGGTGCATCGCACCAAAGCCCAGGTTTTTCCTATCGCGCTCAATGTCAAACACTGATGCTCAGCGCCTTATCCACAGCGAGAAATTTCAGAGCGAAATCAGTGTGGGACTTCACAACAAATCGCGCTTGACTCAATTTCCTTTCCTGAGAAGAGCCGGGTGGGACTGAAGCCTTCCGAGCTCCTAATGTTTATAAAACAACGACACAAAAAGCTTGCAGAGTTCTTTTTTTCTACAACTGTAAGGATCAAAACTGTTTGACAGGCGCTCACTTGCATTGCAGGAACTGAAATACCCCGGGAAGATCAGCGCCGGGGGGAGGCATTCTCACTTTTGATACTTCCCGTCGACGTGTCGCGCCACTCAGAGAGCTGTTCCATTAGATTACAAGAGCTGACAGCTTCGATGAGCTTGCTGCAGCTCGTCACAGATTTCACCAGAGTGAGACTTGCAAACAGGAAATAGCGAAGAGGCGAAATGCAAAATGCCCCCACCCCGTCGTTGAACTGCGCCAAATACCCTTTCCATTTTTATTTCCTACCTGTTTTCTGAATGAGCATGCTCGTGACAAAGTGTCCTTCATTGGTTTGATGTCAAATTCAGATGCGCCGTCAAGAGGAAAGCATGGCCAAACTAGAGCAGGACTTGGATGCCATTCGATACCTGGTTCAGGACTATTACCAAGCTAAAGTTGGTGACACGTTAAATGGGCGCGATGATGCTTGTCGCATACAGTAACCCGGAGCTGTCCGAAGCTCAACTTGTGCTCTTCACGGATTTCATGTTGGGTGCTGCCATAGATCATGTACAGTTCTTTTTTTGCCATTTTTGTGCACTTCATCGACGAGTACGTGTGAGTGTTGCGTTCCTTTATTGTCTGCCTGCCTTACCCCGAGGGTGTTTTTCAAATTATAACATAATAAAATTGGTGCTGTAAGAGTTTTTGTTGAATCGACGACTGAACCGACGTCAATCGACCACTGAATCGGATCATCACAGCGGTGTAGACCAAAAGCAACTGTATATTGTGCTCAATGGACATAGTTCCTCATATTGTTATCAATTAATAGTTGGTAATCTTCGTCTACTAGGAGGAGATTTCCTCTGTATTCATACTAAGAATCACTTATACTGTATGTGTGTTACTATTAATAATTAGACCCTGCACGTTGTTTTTTCTCTTCCTAGACATCTTGTTGGATTGTGGTCATCATCATGTTTTTGAATCCCCATGTCATTGTGAATGAAGATGGTTTATATTCAAAATGTTTTTATCATATTGGTGTCGTAATACGGTTACCAATATCGGAAATGAAGAGGAATTCCGTGATAGATGCGATCAATATGATGCAATGCGATCATAGTTGCTTTTTCTCAGCCGGGAATCGGCCCCCCTGGAAAACAAAAATTGTTCGTGAGAGTACGAATATCAAAACAAAAAAGATGCTGGGAAAAAGTACACGGCGTTCTATTGGGTTGTCCGGAAAGTTCTCAGCGTTTTGTGTTACTATTTTTTGTACATTCATTGCTGATTAAAAACTCATTCTCCCTTGCGTCTCAGTAGTACATCCTGAAGAGAATTTTTTGCGCTATCTGATGGTATAATTGCCGTTTCACCATTGCTTGATAAACCCCCTTTTCCCAAGACTTTTTGAAGCATGTCAAAAGAGCAACTTCGGACGATATTTTTCTTCAACTACAAATTGGGTCAATCCGCAGTCGAGACAGCTCGACAAATTAACCAGGTGTGGGGGCCCAATAGTGTTGGAGAAAGCACCGTGCGACAATGGTTCGACAAATTTCGTTCTGGAGATTTCAGCCTTGAAGATGAACCTCGTAGCGGTCGACCTAAAGCAATACCTGACGAGGATTTGAAGGCGTTTGTGGAGGCTGACCCATCCCAAACAGTTCGAGAGATTGCAGAAAAGCTAGGCGTTGGCAAATCCACTGTTGCGGATGGTCTGAAACGCATTGGGAAGGTGAAAAACTCGACAAGTGGGTGCCCCACAATTTGAGTGACCGGCAGAAATTGGCACGTCTCGAGGTTTCTTCTTCACTGCTTTTGCGCAACAGAAACGACCCGTTTTTGGACCGAATTGTCACCTGTGATGAAAATGGATCATGTATGATAACAGGAGACGTTCCGGACAGTGGTTGGATTTCGACGAACCACCGAGGTAATTTTCAAAGCCGAACCCTCACGAAAAAAGATTCTGGTCACGGCTTGGTGGTCATCGGCTGGTGTGATCCACTATAACTTTTTGTCACCAGGCCAAACCATCACAGCAGAGTCCTACTGTGAAGAAATCGACGAAATGTACCGAAAATTGCGTCAGCTGCAGCCAGCACTTGTCAACAGAAAGGGTCCGATTCTTTTGCATGACAACGCCCGCCCACCCACACGTTTCACAAATCACTATCCATAAATTGAACGAATTGGGGGTTGAAGTTCTACCTCACCCGCCATATTCTCCAGACCTTTCACCAACCATCACCTTTTCAAACATTTTCAGAACTTCCTTGCTGGAAAATACTTCATCAATCAGGACCAGGCAAAAAAGCCTTCGTGGATTTCGTGGATTCTCGACCACCCAGTTTTTTCATTGATGGGATTTATCAACTGATGTCACATTGGCAAAAGTGTGCTGATTCGAACGGTGTTTCTATTAATCCGACGAGTGTTAAGAAAGTTATGATCGTTTAAAGTGAAACACTCAAAACGCTGAGAACGTTCCGGACAACCTAATATCTTTTGCCTTGAAGCTGATTTGCTGGAAAAATGCTCCACAGCTAGGGCTCCACAGGTCTTATGGAGCAGGTGATGGACTCTTACAGTCTTTTCCACTTCGGATGCTGGGGCATATCAGGGGGTTGGCTTTGCCGCGACGCCAGCTTGTTCTCCATCATTGTTGAATTCGGCAAGAGACAACAGCTGGTGAAAAAAGGCCGGTGCTCTGAAGTCCTGTCCCCTGACTCGTCTCAGCACCCACAGCGAACAAGACTTACTGACTACACATTGGGAGAGAGAGGTGTGAGATGTTTGCGGTCGATGAGTTCCCTTCGACGCTTCATTCTCGACCATCAGTCGGTTCCACTCCAAGGCGAGACAGCACAGTACGTGGCGCATAGGCGAGCTTGTAGGTCAAGCAATGTTCTTGTGAGCTGACACTCTCACAACTGGGCAAGGTTCTGGGTTTTCTTATCAGTAAGAATGAACTCGTTAACAACCTTGAGGAGAAAAGCTACGCATGCCATAAATGGACCAACCCAGATGGAAAGAGAATATGAGATTTTGGGCTAATGATGTTCACTCTATCGTTCAGGGCCTGGGAAGGGGGGGGGGCGACGATATGGCTGACTGGAAGTGAAGGCTGCCATAAAGAACATTGCCCGAAAATTAGGTGTCAGCTCATCGTTAGAGCGTTTTGCGTACATTGAGACAACTTTATCTTAGAAAGCCCGTGGCATTTGCACGAAATGTGCTATCGTTTCAAATCAAGTATTCGGTTGGAGAAAGTCACTTGAACAAATTGCTCCAGAAAAAAAACTTCTTGATTATGTACCCCTGTTGAGTGAAAGTGTCCTCTAAGGTAATTGCAGCCGGGCGTATTATAACTTTATGGAAGCTTACAATACCCAAAAGTCCTGCAGAGGTCGAAGCTTTTTTACCTCTGCTCTCGCATGGGTTCCTGTAGGAGCACTTTGTCGTAGTCAAAGGAGCTAACACCTGCGTTGTCTTTAGAAACGACGTTGCCGCTTATGGCACAGTGTCCCATTTGTAACAGCGCGCAAGCTGGAGTTATTTTATTCTCGAAGGTAGGCAACGTGTAGGGCGGCCACCAGCACGGGATGACATTTACTCAACCACCTGCAGGCGCAGTCGAATGTAAGCATCGGCAGACTGGCGATGTCTTTGGACTGCACCTAAATGACATCTGCAATACTTCTCCGCAATCTCTTTTATCGGGCAGATTTTCTGCGAAGGGTGTCGCATGAGTAACATCAGCCTGAAAAGTGCACCAAGTGGTCGTGGCTGAGTTCTCTCTTCTTACACATCGAAGGACCTCTTCTGAGACATTGTGGCTGGTAGTGAGAGCTGCGTTCCCTTGCGTAAGCCATTCACATATCCTTCTCACGATTTCTCAAGAGTCAAATTGCCTGCTTAGCCAAAAGCAGAAGTGCATGGAAAACAGATTTCATTGTGTTATTGGCGGGACTACGGAGCGATGTCACTGGTACTAGCACAGATGTGGGCGACAGTCTCCGCTAAACATCTTTAATTTGGAAACTCTCAGTTTCTTTCTGCTCCTCGGCAACGCGAAGACGGCATGTGGCATGAGGCTGCGACAAATGTTTATGGGTCTCGATCAAGGAATGCGACCGCTGCTCAGCTTACTCACCGAATTCATCGCCGTCTAAGTACCACCTAGTACTTCGGTCCCTACAGCATTTTTTCGGAACGGAAAAAGTACGAAAATCAATGTCTCCTCGAAAATCAGATCTACCTCTTCTCTTCAATGTGCTACCGTAGTTCAGTGGAACCGAGAGGCTCTGAGAAAGGTGGGCTTTCGTCCTAGTTAACAATTTTTTCACCATGCGTTGGAGATGTCGCTTAGTGAAGGAAATTTTTTTCAGAAGTTATGGTCAGAATGCCGCAGGACTTTGTTTCTGAACTAATAAAATATCGCTTTGAAAGACAAATAGCTTGATTCGGTATTGGTTCGCTTCCCATAAAATCATCCACACCTCTTACGATGTACGCACGAAGGAGAGGGTTCTCTTCCCAACGTTCTTTGTCTACTTTGTCTATTCTATTCTCTCACGTTTGCCTTATGCAGCGTCATAAATACCAGTCGGATCACCCGGCTGCCGCCGGGTGCTCATCCTCTGTTTCACGCTTCGCCAGGCATTTGGTAATGTCAAAGCTGCACCGTCTTGAACAGCGACGACGACTGAACGTCTCTCATCAGCCCCTATCGTTATCGCTTCCAGCCACCCACGGTTGTTAGCCCCACTTACCCTAGATATCTTTGCTGAAATGAACGCCTCGCTGAGGCTGTCACCCGCGTTATGAATATGGTGACCTCCCCCTTCTGAAGCCCCTTATCGAATCTTATCAGCAGCTCGCAGTTCTTGTCACCCAAAATTAATGTTCTTGGCCCGTACTCTACATCATATCTTGGAATCGATAGCTAGCTGATGCTGTCACCCCGTTATGAATATGGTAACCTTCTATTTCTAACGCCTCTTATCGGATCTTATCAACTGATATCACTTCCTGTCACCACCATAGGTTCTGCAACACCCCGTTAATATAGCTTTGGAACCAAAAATCTCACTGCTTACTGCGAAGGCGCTGTGAATTTTGACACCAGACCACGGACACACACACACAACCACCAATACTTAAGGCGGATAATATATAGTATGAGATAAAATACATTAATGATTAGGATCACGCTTTCGTTGTCCCTTCTTGAGCTCATAATCTGATTTCTTGAGAGAGGGTGTCGGGCGTCCCTAGATTAATTATTTCTGCTGGAGGGCGAAGATTTCTGCCGGGGCGCATAAAGACCAAACAGACATACATACATACCAGGGGGGGGCCAAAAAAAAGTCATTCCGGCCGAGTCACATATGAGCGAAGTTTTCGCAGCCCAGACAGAGGAAGTGGATATGAGTACCAGGGCGGAAGATACCCAAGATCTTCCTCTATAAGCAGGAGCCGGCTGCCGCCATTCACCTTCATGTACACCAAAATATGAAGTCATCTCCAGTCGCGGCCTGAGTGGAGAACGCCTTTGGAATTCACGCCTCCAAACAGCTGCGGAACTTCTTGAATGGAATCACCCATTTGTGGATAGCTACCTGGAGACCAGTACTCTTGATCTGCAAGACCTCAAACATCGAGCAGCTCCGGCAACGTCGCTACGGTCCAGGACATCATCTTCACCCCATTCACCAAGGCGCGGGTTGATGGTGTGGACCGGCCGTACCTGGAATGGATGAACCGATATTTTCTTCGTGGGCCCCAGACTGAGGGTGTGCGCTGGTGGCTACATCGAGCAACTCGAGGAGAATATCCCATCTTCATGTCGTCGCCCGTACCTTCCTTGGAAACTTTGTACTGCTACAGGATTTGACAACACATGAAATCAAAGGGCGTTGGAAAAACTTTCGCCTACTTGGAATGGAAGAACGTTGAGTAACTGGAAAAGATGGTATATTTAAGCGGGGGTCCTGAACTAAACCCCCTCAATTACTCGGTTCGGGCGGAGCTCAACAGGGTGGTCTACAGTGGCGGAGAAATCAACGATCTCGCTCAACTACCCACTCACTTTCGCGCGGCCGAATCTCTCGATGGCGCTCCTCCAGAAGGCTGTGGCGGAGTATCATTATAGTATTTAATGTGCTCTTTAATATGGTAGTAAAAATGTCCGATAAAAATTTAATAAAGTGTAACTTATAGCGCCTTGAAAGTCATGGAGGCAAAATGACTTTTTTTGCCCCCCCCCCTGTAGCATGGAGCTCATTCTCATTTGGAATGCAGCCTCCGAAGAGTAACGCCTTTCACCGCTTTTTCTGTCCTGACAGTGCTTGGGGAAAATGTTGTAATATAATGCAGTAATGTGGTAAACTGTATTCAAATTATGTTATAAGCCTTACGCGGTGAATCAGCTATAGAGCCCTTCTTCGACTTCGAACTAAATGAGCGACTTTCTGAAATAGTTCTGCAACACTCTTCGATTGTAAGGAATACCTGGGACAGTAGTGATCAAGCTCAATTCATCACTCAACTGTCGTAGATACAAGGTAGAGCATCGCCCTACGTAACTCATCAAGAGGGTCGTACTTGGCCGCTAGTGAGGGGAGGGGTCATGTGTTCAGGGCCGGTGAGACCGAACACCGCAAAGGTGTCATCGCTAAGCTTTGTGGAGGGAATTAGCTGTGGTAGCAAACTCCGACAAAAATAACTCTACGCAAACGATGGGTAACAGTCGCTCAAATCATGCGGACCGGTGGGGCGTGGCAGTGCGGCTGCTTGGTGGCGGTTTGGCAAATCGTTCTGTGCACCAGTTTTGAAAGAGGGCATCCAGTTACTCCCGCCATTATATCCTTCGTATCACTCGTTTCCTATCACTTTTTGTCGCATACGCGTTGCAACAAAAAAGGCTGAGAACGGCTTCAACAGTGTGCGCACTCCTTCTGGCTGGCACGTGGCTGGCACGCCCCACCGGTCCGCAATGATGAGGACTGTATACACCCGTCTGCCACCTCTGCATGGGAGCGTAATGCATGACACACACTCAGATGAAATCGATTGATGATAGCCTATGCTTTCACTGAACTGAACGGGGATACGTGTTTTGGAGGATTTCAGCGCTTCCGAATGATATTCTTACAATGGCTCAGGTAATGAACCTTTGAAGTCTAAAAATTTCGTCTATCAAAAACCCATTTAAGATATCTGCTGAACTAGCTAGCCTTCACGAAAACGTGGCGTTTTTTGGAAAAAGGAAATATTGCGTTCTCCGAAAATGTTTCTGATTTTGCAAAAGATTGTGTATAAAAGAGGTCATCATTGTTCAAGGCATGAAAACTCGCGTGCGATTTGCTATTGTCAGATCTCAACCAGTTTTTCTCAAATAGGGTTAGATTCAGATCAGGAATCGTAAGAAAATGCAGCAGCAGTAGAACCATCGCTTTAACGTGCTGCATTCCACTTCCCAAAAGCGCCACACCCGAAAAGTTATCACCCCAGAAAAAGCACTGCAGATTTTACCCTGTCAACAAGTGTGCTCCGGCGCTATTTTGTGTTATGGTCGCCATGTGGTCGCTAGCGCTTGCAGTCTTTACGTATCTAATCCTTCTCTTCAGAACCAGCAAGTAGATCCAGAGGTGAGGTATACCCGTACTGGGACCCTCTTTTGACGGAAGTGGCGGTGGGGGGGGATGTTCGTACTGACATCGTCATTGCACACATCACGATGCTGCGCGCATAGCTTGCAGCTACGTTGACAACGAATCGCCGGAGAACGAGACAAATAAACTTGAAAGGTCGAGCTTCAAATCAATGTATTCTGTTCTACTGCGATACACCAGCACTATCCACCATTGGTGTGCTGGAAAGCCTAGCGCAAAAAGCGCGGAGATTTATTACCGACGAAATGTCACGTGTATTAGGGAGAACTAGTTGAAAACATGGAGTGTGAGTCCAAAGGTCCGCAGCAGTAGAAACGCGCCACGCTCAGAAGTGCGCTAGAACGGGAAGATGGCCGTCTTCCGACTCCACGTCCGCTTCTACACGGCCAGCCACCCATGCATCGCTGAACGCGCCTCTTGTCTGCACCCTCTCATTAGTGGTTGCTCCCCGCCTGACTGCTGTTCGCTGCGGGATTTTGGTAAAGACGCAAGTGTCGCATCTTTAGCGCATAGCTCGGGGGTGGCGAGACGGCACCTGGGTAGCATTACCGTTCTACTCTGTTCCTGCGCACTTCGAACGGAGAAGTTGGTACCTTACTGCAGCTATGGACTCATTTTACCTTCCACTTGGGAAATATTAGGCTGGAAAGAAAGTC
Source organism: Cooperia oncophora (assembly GCA_036418165.1). Taxonomy (NCBI): domain Eukaryota; kingdom Metazoa; phylum Nematoda; class Chromadorea; order Rhabditida; family Trichostrongylidae; genus Cooperia; species Cooperia oncophora. The sequence continues at coordinate 85,656 of MU966619.1, forward strand.
CTGTCAATGTTTTTTTTATAGCTTACAGCTTTCGATTCTTGATGCGTGATTATGACGTAACATGCTGTGCTTGTAGAACGCTCTTGAAGCTTTCTCGCAAAAGGTATATGAAGGCGCCTCCTCTCCCCTGGGTTTAATTACGATGTCAATTTCACAGGAGTGACTTCAAGCCATTATCTTAAATGAATGACCCCTCGACAGTGGATCGATGGCAGGTGTCCTCGACATCAACAGTGCATTGTGGGAGGGAACTACTACCAACAGGTCTGTTCGTCGCGGTTCGCTCGCATTACCGTAGGAGACATGCTGTTCGAAGGCAAACACGGTCGAGAGGC
>MU966622.1:7705-25921 GCA_036418165.1 Cooperia oncophora
TCAACCCATAATTTGAGCGGAGCCCTTTAGGCGTACCCTACAAATGCGCAAGGTTCGAAGACGGTATGCTATTTCAGATAAGGCCTTTTCACAAGTGCGATTTGGGATGCGTTTTTCAGGTAGGGCAACTGTTCCGAATCTCGAAACTACGGGCCTTCCTCAAAGATTATTACGAGGCGCTCCGAGATGCAGCGGTACCAAGCAAAAGTCATGCTTAGAAACTTTGTGAAGGCTGTTTAGTATGAAAATTCAGTAATCCGTACGAATACCTGGTTGGGAAGACAAGTTAGTTGACAGAGGAACGTCTTGCCTTCGGGAAAAATTCTTGCGAAATACGCCCCTCTTGAAAATTTCTTTTCTGCTGTACCCTTCCCCTCCCAATTCCCCATGCTTCGTGCCACCTCTCTGAGTTCCTCCGAATTCCTACCTTTTTCCCAGTTTTCCGAGTTTTTTCCTTTTTCTCTTTTTCTGTCTCCCGAAAAACTGCCGTCGAGGGGGAGGGGGGATGAGAAGGAAGCAGGAGAAACCGAGAAAAGTCAGCAAGCGAAAACATTTTTCTCAAAAGCGAACACGCTATGACCTTTCCTCTCTGACGCTTATCTACGACCCCCCCTCGCTGGGGATCCCTAACGTGGGGCATGGCCTGCACTTGACCTGTAATAATACCTCACTGGCTCTATGATCGCGCCCCATCACCTCCTCCCTGGCCAAAAAGATTCGCCTCCAATGGAACTCGAATTCATCGTGTTTCAGTAGCGTCCATGCTTGTCGCGAGTTGAGCTTATCCACTACGCTACAGAAAAATGGCCCGCCTGCCCCTTGCTCTTTAACAGCCAATTTCGCTCAAGACCTATTCAATATGACGCACGTCAGAAAGCGAAAGAATGCTTCTAACGTTCAATTTCAGGAACACGAGCTGCACAAGAGCCTGCTGCGTGACGACGATGATTTAGACTCCGAGATTGAGGGCGCTTTAGATGCAGCAGGTGACGTTTTTTGATCAATTCTTTTGTTTGCGGCTAATGGTAGCCTTTATGCATGATTTTTACGATGCCTCCACATTAAAGGCTACCACGGACGAGACATATCTGCATTGAGGATCCCCAGCGAGGGGGGTCGTGTTGGGTTGGTGGAGAGAGAGGGGGAGAAGTCGCACTTGCCCCCGAAATAAAGAGGTTTCCAGCGGTTGAAATTCCTCGTTTTTCCCGTCTCATATACGCAATACCCCCACATCCTCACTCCCTTTCTACAGTTTTTCGTTTCCCGGAGGAAAAAAACTCAAAAACTGGAGAAGATCAAAGCAATTCCTTAAAGAACGTACGAAGTGACGAAACGTCTACTGTAGGTTTTCTCAATAGCTATGGAGGCTGACCCTCCCTCTGCGCAACCCTATCTGCCCACTGCCTTTGTTCTTACCTCTCTATTCGGTGAGACATCAATGCTGGTGTCTTTGGCAATTTCAACCCCCAATTTTACCCCCCCCTGTTGATTTCTCAACCGCGCCCCGCCCTAGCTCGTACCCCTTTTGACAATACCGATTTTGCTATTCTCACTCAATGTCGATTTCAGTTCAGTTCGAAAAACCTGCACCGCCTTCAGCTTTTGCTAGACACGTTCAGGTACGATTGTCTCTTCTTATCTCCTTAGAAGTCTTGTATAAAATTCCAGGCACTATTTACCATTTACGGGCCCACTATTTGGAATTCCGGCCAGATTTTGATCGATTTTTCACCTGTGGGTAGGTCGGGGTAGGGCTGGGTCACCGGAATTAGTCTGGACCAGTGAACAGGAACCTGAGAAATCCCGGGAGGATCGTTTTGGAGTCCCAGCGGGGGTCGTATCTGGTCGCTGGGGGAGGAGGTCGTACTTGGTTTGAGAAAAAATTTTTACGGCTGATTTTTCTTGTTTCACGGGCGCTATCCACATCTCGGGGGAATTTCTAAGGGGGAGGGGTCGTTTTTGCTCGTTGTTGGCAGAAGAGGTCGTATTTGCCTCTGAGAGATACGTGATGCATTGAAAGGATTTTTTGAGGCTGTTGATTTCTGCGGGTTTTGCGGTTCCCCTTTCACATGGGCTATATACCCATGCTCGCCGGCAAAATTTTGGGGAAAAGCAGGAAAATTTCTGGGCAATTTCGGAAATAGTTATTCGGTGGCATAATTCGGAGGCGAAATCTGGCGAGATAGAAAGTGGCTGTGCAGATGAGGAAAACGGGGGAGGTGGGAAGGGGGCCGCATCCGAAGAGGAGGACCTGGGGGATCGCGTGTTCCGAACATCTTGTCCGGCGGCAGCACGTGCCCTGATACTAATACCACGTCCACCCGGCTCCAAACCGCCTGGCGCCCGCACCATAGGCGTCACAAGACGCCTGGAGTCGCCAAATTTATCCGAAAGCTTGTTTGCAAGGATACTTTGACATCCAAAACTTGAATACCAAAGCGGCGCGTGTGAAAACGCCTGGTACGCGCACTACTGGCGCCGTCGCCAAAAGGGTTCGTGTAGATGGTGCTCGTCAGACAGTTTCACTTAGGGCGGCTGTCATAGTCCTGTTTAGGGGCGAATTACCCTGGGAAACAACTCCAAGTTAAATATACCATAGAGGGCCGCAGTTACATCGAAGACCCGAGCAGGTCTGCCAAGGAGCTGGCCATATGAAGGACCCTTTGGCTAAAATCTGGCCTGTATTTCAAAGAGTGAGGCGATGGAGGGGAACTATTGCTCACTCCATCTTTTCTTATGAAGAGGCTGTAGAAACTAAAAGCCGCAGTTACATCGAAAACCGGAGCAGGTCCGCCAAGGAGCCAGCCACACGAAGGACCCCTTGGCAAAAATGGAGTATAAGGAAGTTAGGTAATCCGCTCCAAGGTCCTCCGAATTTCCAGTTCCATGGCGTACTTGCTCCCGACTTCTCTGGAATGAGCCAATGATATTCTTCTTTTGTAGGATCCTGAACATGCGGCTCTTCGAAGGGAATACAGCAATCCGGCCGCTCAACGTCCTCGTCCGACAACTCCCACACAGTCGTGTACTCTGGAGAGATTCGCATTCAATGCGCCATTCGAAGGCATGTTTTCGTTGTCGTAAGGCTGAGATTTTAATGTTCTTCCCAACAACAGCTTCCCTTCGCTAGTTGTTTTGCTCGTGGGCGCTTTTTTTCGCGCTGGCTCTTCCTGTGAACAAAGCGACGCGAACATAATTTCACTCTAATTTGCAATATCTGCAAAGCAAGAAATAGCAGAAGAATAAGCACACTACATAGAATACGGTATCTGGTGATAACTGCTTGTACGTGGTGGTAAATCGATCAGTACTAATGAAGGAGAAAGCCTGCTCAGTTGACCAAACTCCTGTGGGAAGCAGCGAGGATTCTACTCTCATTCTGGGCTTTACTGAATGCGATACTACTACTGCCTACTATACCCTCCCAGGAGACTCCGGTACCCAATTAGTGACCCTAGGGATGGAGGACCTGGCTGATCAGAGAGGGAGCTGCCCTGGGAATTGACTTCCGGACCGCGCATCTGTTAAGAAGACACCTTGCCACCACACCACCTCGGTCGCCATCAGTGCATCAGTGCACGTCGTACGCACTGGTTCGCTGATTGTACTTGGTCTTTCAAGCGAGGAAGAGTCGTTTCGGCCGTTTGAGGGAGACGTTTTGACTATTGACTTTTCCTCGACTTTCCAGCTTTAGAGTGCGCTATATCGATATTACCTCTAGCCTCTGCCAGAACAACTGGAAAAAAGCTGAGAATAAAACAGAGAAGATTTTTTTGAAATATTTAGCAGGAATTAGTGGAAAACTCAGATATAAGTTGGCAGCCATGGGTTACGGGGAAACATGAACTGGGAGGGGTCGTATTCCGGCGATGATGCCTAGAATCGGGCAAGGGTGCAGTGGTGTGCCTAATGGCGCTGTCAAGCAGTCCGAAAGTGTTCAATGGTCCTTATAAATTGCGAAGGTCAGCCCTTCCTTCTAGGAGTTGGTGACTAGCCCCCAATTTCAACCGCTTTTCCTCATACTTTTTGGCGCCATTATATCCCCTGTGATGGGCTATTCAGAATCTCCCCATGCTCATTAAAGATGCCCCTAATTGCATTTTCATTTAGCTACTTACTTACGACGTACAAATCCTCCTTCTCCCTCCACCAATTCCTCTCCACTACCGACCAAATTCGGTGCTGCTTCAGAAAGCCGTGTTGTCATTCTGTAAAGCAAATGCATGGCGCGTGCCAGCAACTGTTGGCGCTGTTCGGCGACGGGGGCATTTTGTACCTTCACTGCTTCACTAGTTCCGGTTAACAAGTTCCGCCCTGGTGAAACCTGTGAACTCGCTGGAGCAAGCTCGTCTAGCCACCATGGTAAAACCCGTCAACTCTTGTCTTGCTCATGAAAGAGCTCTCTAGATGGCTCGGAGTGCAAAATGCCCCCCCCGTCGCCGAAGTGTGCCGCAAATGTATAACCCGGGATCCTTCATAAAGAGCCCATAGCACGCAGAGCAGAACCTAATAAAGAGCACAACACGGAAAAATGACTGTTTGTCGACCAATCCACTGGCAGATACACACCTCCCTCTTCCAAATGTGTGGAAGTTTTGTTTTCTTTCCCTGCACTTCTTAGGGATTTCTGCTGTCAGCGGGATGGACCGTTCCAGTTGTTTCACTCATCCCAGGAAAATGAAGATTCGTTCTGGGACTATATTCTCCACCCCTTGGTCCTATTACAGCCTAGGATTGGTCCTCGCATTCAGCATTCCGAGGAGCCCATTCAGTAGTTATAGCCGTGCGAATGCTGTGCAGCGCCTCTGCGCTATCTCTGTTACAGCTTAGGATCCATGGCGCTATGTGCCTTAGGAGGGGGGCGCTCTGGTTACATGACAACTGAAACTTTTCGTGATGGTTGAGAGCGCACAGAAAATGAGAAAGTTGGCGCGATTAAAGGAATTGAGTTCGAGGCGCTCTACAGCGAAAGCTTTTCTTATCATGAGTCGTCGTTCTTCGCCTTGAACCACTATAAAGTGTCAAATCTGCTGGTCTGCCCCTCTCTTACCGAGACAGGGAACATTTTCGAACATGGCTTACTTAGTCAACGTCATAGCATGTCACTCCATCACTGCAACCACCAGGGCACGTTGTATGTTGGGGATCTCTGGCAAAGGAAGTCGCATTTGGCTGCTAGAGGGAGGGGGTGGGAATCGTGATTGTTTCCGTCTGTTGACTTCACTCGCTTTTCCCCGTTTCATGCACCCTACACCTCCCTTCCGCTTGAAGGCAGACTTCTGAGGGGAAGGTGAAGGACCCTCAGAAGTCCTGGGAAACATCTTTTTTGGAACAAACTCCGAAAAAGCCGACAATAAGCAGCGAGTAAAGCTTGGGAAGATTGCAGATTGAATGGTAGATGGGGAAGGAGGGGGTCGAATTAGAGGAGAAGAGAGGGGTATCAGGAGGGAGTCCTGAATTGGCAAAGTTCTCTCAACGGATGGGCGTGCCCTGGCAACCACTCACCTAGGCACTATGACACGGCTTAGCCACCTCACAATATGACGTCATAACTGAGTCTGGCTGCAGGGTGCCCCCCCCCAAGGCAAATAGCTGTGCATGTTTGGAAATATTCAAACAGTTTCGTTTCAGATACAGTTGAGGTGAAAGAGGAGAAGAAAATCAAAGTCTCTATCCCTGCAAAGGAACGAGCAGGTAACGCCCATCGAACATTCTTGTCGTCATCACCTCCTGAGTGCGAAAGCGGCGTTTTTCAGCATCGCGACGACGGAAATCTGATATGCCGTATTCGGATTTCTATGAAAACATTTCCTCCCAGATTCCTGTGCAGGTTCGTTAGACGCTTGCAAGAATTCTGTGCTCACACGACCCCTTCGCCCATCCCTGGCCCAAGGGGCTCAAACCACTGTCCTTTTCGTTGGTTTCTTTCTCTCATATCATCTCTCCCAAGCACTTTCCATTCTCACCTGACAATCCTCCCATATCCCTGAATCTCTGAGCGGGTGCATTTGTCTCATGCATAATCTATGAGAAACGGCACGTAAATAGTGCCTGAAAATGACGTGGACCTCATTTTTTCCAGTCTCGAAGCAGCTTCTCTGGACGGACAACACCATTGAACGACTACGAGGGCGATATTCTCGAGGAAAATCCGCAATACAAAAGCAAGGTTAGTCGATTTTGAAGAATTTTTGAGTTTTGCTCATATTCTAGTTGCACCAGAACCCATTATGTTTGTGGGGTGTCAAAGATACCCTATTTTCTGGGCTATAAGGGACTATAGCACTTTAGTGCTTGTTTACACCAACACGTTCCTATGAAGTTTTACGAAATTCCTTCTACTCATTGAGTTTTTTTTGGGTGGGGTGTGGGGTGTTTGAAGAAGTACATTCATATTTTCATTCCTTGCCCTTTTTCTACGTGCATTCAGTTTCAAGTTGGCTTTCTAGTCTTTCAAGTTCGTCTTGGTCGCGACAACGTTGGGCTGAGTTCATACTTGCGTCCACCAGCGACCAACAGCGTCCAGCAGCGTTCCGAGCGTCCGGAAGCGTCAGCGGCTAGGAAAGTATAGGTGTGGATCAGCTCCTGCCAGTGTCTACAGCATCTACTCGTCTAGCGTGCTACTGTTCGTTGGTGGACGCTCGCTGACGCTGACAGGCGCTCGATCAATATTTATACTCTCCTACTCGCTGACGCTGCCGGACGCTCGGAACACTGGTGGACGCTATTGGTCGCTGGTGGACGCACAGTATGAACGCCGCCTAAGCGAACATTATCTACATAGCAGTAACTTACTCAGAAATAAATCTCGTTTTCTGAATATCGTTTCCTTCCAGGCACCACCGCATCCCGTCGTCCACAGGAGGACAAGTATCGAGTGGGAGAATTTCGAGGAAGCAAAAGGTAGGTTTTCTCGGGCAAAACCGCTTTGAATCATAGATTCAATATTGAGAATTTTCTATTATTAGAGTGTTCCAAAGTTCGTGACAATTTTCTGAATCTTCCACCACACCTAGCTGCAGCGATTTCGGAACCTATTTATTCACTCACTTGTTCATTTTTTATTTATTTATTCACATACACGCAAGGGTGCGTCGCGTGGTTAGGACTGATGAGGTCTAGGCAAAGGGTCTACGGACACTATGAACTTATCCCTGTATTCGTGTAAATTTTCCGTTTTTCTCTGCAGTCTGTCATCTTCATAATTCTATGACCACTGTGATCTCATACAGTCTAGCTTGTCACGTTTGATAAGTGGTTCACCCACAGGAGTCCTCTCCTTGACAGATCCCATCTACTGTCCTAGTCCACATCTTTTTTTACACTCTCGGATGGTTGGATGACCGCTGCCGCTTCCCTTAGTTTTGTTCGCGCTACTGCGGCGTGCTTAGCGGAAAGGATGGCCGCCTGTTGATGCTAGTCCGCCGGAGAGGAATTATTCTCCCATCTTCTAATCGGTGGTTTACAGACATTATGGACAAAATGCAGTGGGGTGATTTCCCCAAGCACGAGGAAAAATGCCACCGATTCGTCTGCTCGGCCGACGACACCGAAACTCTTCCTACTCGCCCCCCCCACCCCCACAAGACGCGCGTGAAGTTTAGCGGCGGTTCTCGCTCATAGGGCCAGAATAGCTACCAGTTCGCAACAGTGACCAATGCACGCGAATTATGAACTAGGCTGCCCACAGCTGTATCATCAGCAGTCGCAAAGCTTTTTCTACGTCCAAAATGAAATAGAGCGACGAAATTTATCACTCTGGTTGCACAGGGCATTTCAGCCACGCGCGACATTTGCTTCGAATTTGCCTGAATGCCACCTTCCCATAGCACCGGTTACCAAAAAGGCCACGCATCCTGACAGTCTTCTTCGTTGTAGATTACGGTCTCGGCGGGTGCTCACGAGGGAGGAAAGGTTTGGGCGCGGCACCAGCCCGCTTTTTAACGCGCTAGCGACAACAACATAGCGTATTACGTTCATTTTAGTCGTGCTGCCACCCATGGGCCACATCTTGCGTTGGGGATTTCTAGTCGAGTCTGTACACTCCCCCTCTTTTTTTAAAGGTTCCGGTAGCGACTTCCCCTCCCTTCGGCCTCTGTCCCCTCCTCATCGCACGAGCCGTCGGGCTGTTAACGCGCGGAGGGGGTGGGGGAGGGGTAAATAGCACATGTGAAACAGGAAAAGGCGCGAGACAATACGACTCCCCCTCCTGCCAATTTTCAGATTTTCCCCAACTTCCTGCCACTTTTTCTTCAAAAGGGTTCCCGAGTAAAGTTCCCTACTTTAAGATTTTGCTAATTCGAGCGGGGAAGGGGAGGGGAGGATATGTATAATGGCACGCATGAAACAGGAAAATCACAAAAAGTCAACCACCGCTCCTACAAAGCCAAACCGTAAATGCGACCCCCCCCCCCTTTTACAATGTCCGTGAAGCGAGAAAAATCAACTATCAAAACAAATTTTCCCAGCCCAAATACGCGCCCCCTCTCCTGGCGGACCAAATACACCTCCCCTGTTGGGAATTCCCCAACAACGATGTGCCCTGTTTGCACCGCTGTCGCGTCTACGTCCAACAACAGGTAGAGAAAAGGCTGGCGGCGCGCGAAACCCTGCCTCCCTGACACACCCTCATATGCAGCGAACAAGACATTACTTGGGAGACAATTATCTTAAAGACAGGCCATCTGCCATGGACCGGCGCGCTCTTCGATTAGCACCAATTCCCAGAAAAAAGGTCACGTTTGTTGGCTTAAAAGTTCATAACTGCGTACCCAACTGGCTTTGGCGCTTTGTGGGCCCCCTCTTCCTTTCGATTCGACGCGAAATCCCTGTTTGGGTTCGCTGTCGAAGGGATGACTCGCCAGCAATCCCTATGAGTTCTCTCTTTGATAGCTTGGTACCTTGCGTACGTTTTTACACTCTGGAACACAATAAATAAAAGAATAGAACAAACGCGTCTGAGCGAAAAATAAATAATTTTAAACAAGGGCAAAGCAATCGATGAACCCAAGCTCCCACTGCAAGCACTGCCCATAATTTACCCCAGAATCTCAGGTGAAGAGCGCAATATTCACCCCACTCTGTGTAAAATCGATAACGAATTTGGCCTCAGCGGCTTTTGCCGTTTAGCAGCTTTATCCTTGCATTCTCCACAGCCGCTTATTCCTCGTTGTGCCAGCTGGGAGCATTAATCTTCCCTGAGTAATCTCCGGTGGTTGATATATGCATGTGCTTTTACCGCTTTTGTTTTCTCTGTGCGTACCTTCTAGGCATTTCGCTTTTCTCATAGATTCCCCGAACTTCCGGCCTCGGAAAGGAGAAGCTGCGGAGGGACTCTGATAGGGATCGTCAGAAGCACCCGCAGTTTCCGACTGACTCTCTTTTGCACTTCAATACTGAGAACGTTCTTCCCCTTATTAGCATAGTTAGAAACGAGTTCATTCCCCAACAGACTGATTTGAATTAACGCCCATGCAAAGCTCCTTACCCCTCACGTCTAAGTGTTGTATATAAAAAAGCCCTGACAGGTTTCTGGTCTGAACCTGCTTCGAGTTCCTAGTGCGACGTCGGCAACCATAGTACGTTTCTATAAGGTGGAATAAACTCCCTGTTTGTGCCTCAGATTGTACCGTTCAGGCGAAGCGACAGATAGAAACATCCTGGAGATGGACATGGGAACCCTTTCCGGGAAGAACTTTGTGTTTTCAAAACCTTGTAGGATTTGAAATACTCGATTCGCAAAGCTGGAGTTAGCTAGAGCTAGAGTTAGTACTTAATAGGGCGGGGACCTTTGCCTAGGCCCAAAAGGAGAGCGAGCTGCGGGCTGGTTGAACTAGTTTCAAAGTGTGAACTCGTTGCGATGAGGCGGAAGTGGTGTAGTGGCAAATGGCCCACTTAGCACGCGCGGGTTCAGTTCCTAGACCTGCCCCGCCCAGGCCCACCAAGCCTTCTACCCTACGGGAACGATCAATCCGTTGCAGATTCGTCTGGGAGGACCATAACGCTGACTTGTGTATCGGCTGGACCCAGCAAGGCGTTGTATGAGGTAGGCGCATCGCATTCAATAAGCCACTACGATTCTGAGTGGACTTAGAATGCGTGTCGCATCCCACAAAGGGGTTGACCAACGGCGATCTGGAAACCACTCTGGTTCCACTCGGGCGATGGTAAATCCAGAGGCAATCTTTCAAAAGCACCCCACCCATTTTCATTAGAGCTTAGCTCTCATTTCAAGGAATGACCCTCATCATTTAACATTTCTTGTTCTTCGTCAATGTGCTTGTATTGCTCCTTTCAAAAATTTTTTTGGAGCTTTTTCGAGAACTCTTGTCTTTTTGTCCTGCGACGGAGGATTTTTGCAGAAAACAACCCCTCCTTTGAAAATTCTTGTCCTGGTATGACACCCCTTCTCCATCCTCCATACACCTAACTACCGTCTTCCTAAATCTTCCCAACTTCCTACCCCTTTCCTAGACTTCTCGATAACATCTCCTTTTCTCCCTGAAGAACTACATACTACCGTCGAGCGTGGGAGGGGCGGGGAGGGGTTGCAACATTCAGATACGCCCGTAGCTGGGGTTTCCTGACGTACGTTGCGCTCTGATCACAAGTCTTCTTTCTTCTTTTTTGCTTCCTCCACGTTCCCCGTCTTTTCCGTTTTCCATTTTCTCACACAATTTGCTCATCGATATGACGTCATCATATAGTTCTGAGAATCCACTGGGAAATTCCATGAAGAATCAATGCCCAATCTTGAATAGTCAAAAACATTGATTAATTCAGAATCAATACATCTTACTTACTAGTTTTGATTACTGATGAAGAAGACTTCAATATTCCAGCATATAGGGCAGTTTTAGGGGAATTCGTCATTAGGCAGTCATGGGAGAAGGCGTCCTTATTAGTCACCAGGGAGACGGTGAGCGTCATATTTGGCTGACTGGGGGTGGATCTGCAGTGCACAAGATGAATCTCTCTTTCCCCTCATTTCGTTGGAAGTTTGGGGGACCTGGTGCATCGATGGTAGAATCAGGTTGTGTTGGGAGCCGTACTAAGGACTCTGGGGAAAAGGGGTCTTACTGCTGACAAAATTAATCTGAGCTCTTTGCCTTTGAATTAGGGCACATCATTATGTTCTGGAAACTTTTTGCAAAACACGATCCCTCCCCGGATTACTTCCTCCGGAACGACCCCCAAATCGAATAGGCAAGGGGAAGAGGGTGGACTCCTCCGATTCACTAACCGAGATATCACGTAGTGTTGGGTGCGAACTTTCGTTTCAACGTTTCTCACATCCTATTTTCCCAGCCGGGTAGGGAGTTTAAGGCGTGTGAAACGGGAAAATGAGCTACTAGAAAACTCATCTTCCATGAACAGTTAGAAAATTTGTCTCTCGTCAGAATACGACCCCCCCCCCTTCTTGATCGACCAAATGCAACCGCCGCTCTCGTGTTTCACGAACGGATGGTGAGCCCCGCTTTGAGTTCCTATGCCTAAGACGTTGAGAAAAATTTTTTTTCGTTTGACTGGGCAAGCGTAGTTATATCCTGTCTGAATCTCTTATTATGATGTTACTCATTATAATTTTATTTTAGCCCAATGGGTAGCGCACTCGCCTGGTAAGCGCGCTGTGCGGGTTTCAGTCTCGCCTGAGGTCTGACTTTTGTCCATGACTCAGCATTCTTTGGACATTCCGGAAATGCTTACTGAAACACTAATAAATCGGTTCCTTAAGAATGAGTAGGCCAAATTTAGCGCTCTTTCACGGGAATTACAAAGCTTCTCATTCACTCTTCTATAACGGTCATATTTCACCGAGCTGATCCCACAGCTTCAGCTTCTTAACCAAAAGTCCGCTTTTCAGCTTCTTCTGACGGGCCAGTTCCCATGGAGCCCGTTGCGTCTGCTGAAGAGTCCGTAACGGCGAAGGTGGGTAATCCGTGGGAATTCAACGCTCACATCTACATAATCCCTTCTTTTTCAGAAGCCCAAAGTGAGTGAAGTGAAAGTGGAGCCGCAGGTGAGTGCTTCCATAGCAGTTCTGCACGGTGCTGCTCACCTAATTGGATGCAGCCGTTCAGTCTGAGACTTGTTCGCCAGCCGAGCAGCAATGATAAATCGGCTATGCTGGCACGATGCAAATTATTTCCTTCACGTGTTACTATTGATTTCTGCTAGTCAGGGAGTGTATCCCCCAAACTAAGCCTTTCTCTCACGCTTGCCGGCGCGCGATTCTTCACAACCTCTTCAGTTGCGTCATACTCAGGGCTTAGCTTCATAGCCATAGGTCCATTTCTTCGGGATATTCGGACATTGAAGAGGGACGAATAGGCGGAGTCAATAGGGGTCCATAGTATGATTTCCATGTTCCTCGCGCCTTTTACGGCTCCCTAAGGACTATGGGCACATTAGTCTCGCTGCCATTATCCGAATGCCCTCAGCCAGCGTTCTCCCTCTCGCAAGCTTATTTGAGTTATTGCTGTATGACTGACCCCTCATTGATCGCTCTCTATGTCTATTGGTCTGAGAGCCTTTGTTTTCACAGCTTTCTCCATGCTTATGCATGTTTTGCACCCCTTTCCGGCCTATAATTGCATCGTTTTTTCCTCTGTAATTGTTTATGCCGACGGCTAATTTTACCTCGTATATTATAGCCTTCGGAAGAGGACGAACCGATGTTTTCTGAGGACATGTCTGAGGAACGAAAACGATTCCTGGCTGGAAAATCTTCAGCTGAAGATGAGACCGAGGCCAATCAGCACCAAGTCCCCAATGGACAACCATCCACGGCCGAGCCCGAATCGGAGCTCGAAACTGGCACTACCCAAAATGACGTCACTCCTGCACCACCCAAGGATTCCACGTCAAGTAAGTGCTCTCGCCTTGGATTTACCTTGATAAAACCTTAAGCGCCGATTTTCTGCACAACTGACTCACTGTGCCCTTCCTTTTTCCTAAAAGAAAAGGCAAGGGTCAGCCATAAGTCAGTTCTGAGGAAAGAATCAACGACGGAATATTCCTTTTTCATGCTGCGAAACTTTCCTTCCAGTTGAGCTTCTGACTTTTGTTTATGCTACGGTCCGCCCTCACCGTGCAGAGTGGGGGCCCATTACTATGCATTCCTCATTAGCCCCCCCCCCTCTCCTCGTTTCGGTCTCGGGATTGATGGAATAAAGTGGTTCGTCTGAGTCCAGACGAAACGAACCACCCCCAAATTTTATTATTAAGCAATGCACATATCCACTGATTATCTTGAAATTGTGGAGAGAAGGGGCACAACAAAGAGAGAAACGCAACAGTAGTCTCGGTTTCGCCCATATAACGACCGCGAACTCAATTCTCAAACATTCTTGCCTCAAATTTTCACAGAAAAATGGCATGTTTCAAAGCGTTCCGCTAGGAAATGATGGAGGCAGGAACAGGGACGAAAACTTTTCGGACAGAACGTACTTGGACCGAGACCAAGGACACGTATACAGGGGGGCCAAAAAAAAGTCATTTTTCCTCCATGACTTTCAAGGCGCTATAAGTTACACTTTATTAAATTTTTATCGGACATTTTTACTACCATATTAAAGAGCACATTAAATACTATAACGATACTCCGCCACAGCCTTCTGGAGGAGCGCCATCGAGAGATTCGGCCGCGCGAAAGTGAGTGGGTACCGGAGTTGAGCGAGATCGTTGATTTCTCCGCCACTGTAGACCACCCTGTTGAGCTCCGCCCGAACTAGGTAATTGAGTGGGTTCAGGTCAGGGGACATATTTCAATATTACATCTTCATCAGGTACGAAACGCCCTTCCATTCGAAGTAGGCGGGAGTTTTTCCAAAACCCTTCGATTCCATGTGGTGGCACCCAAACCTGTAGCAGCACAAGGTCTCCAAGAAGGTACGGGCGACCACATGTAGGGAGGAATATCCGCTTGCTCCGAGTTACTTGATGTAACCGCCAGCGCTCACCTTCAGTCGGGGTCTACAAAGAAAATATCGGTTCATCCATTCCAGGTACGGCCGGTCCACACCATCAACTGCGAAGAGGCCCGCGCCTTGGTGAATGGGGTGAAGATGATGTCCTGGACCGTAGCGACGTTGCCGGAGCTGCTCGATGTTTGAGGTCTTGCAGATCAAGAGTACTGGTCTCCAGGTAGCTATCCATGGGTGATTCCATTCAAGAAGTTCCGCAGCTGTTTGGAGGCCACGTGAATTCCAAAGGCGTTCTCCACTCAGGCCGCGACTGGAGATGACTTCATATTTTGGTGTACATGAAGGTGAATGGCGGCAGCCGGCTCCTGCTTATAGAGGAAGATCTTGGGTATCTTCCGCCCTGGTACTCATCCACTTCCTCTGTCTGGGCTGCGAAAACTTCGCTCATATGTGACTCGGCCGGAATGACTTTTTTTTTTGGCCCCCCGCCTGTACATGTATATACCATAGCTGCGCTTAAAGGCACATTCCGCGATAAAATAAGGCTATGACCTCTCAAATGTGTCGGACGATCCGGAAGGCGATTTTTGAGGCTGCGCTACTTTCAAAATGTGAAAAACGGCAAGAACTCCGCTAAAAGCTGACTAATTAGGCCCGCAGTAGAACACCCATTAGCCCATGCCCGACCCCACACGCGGCTGCTAGCATAGTTGGCCACTGACTCTCTATAAGAGCTTCGGACTGGCTTCTTCTGCCTGCTTTTCTCCGCTAATCAGATACTTGGCAACGTTCGTATTTGAGTTTCTTCCCGGCAATTTGCTGCGCGACTGCCTAAATCCTCTCTCGTTCCTACCACTTCTTCTTGTTTTCCGAATTTTTTTCCTATTGCTGTCTAACAGAAATATTCAGTCGATTTTTTCTCATACAAATGCGCCTACCCCTCTCTTCAGCGACCGCCTACAACCCCCTCGCTGCGTATCTCCAACGTACCCTCGTTGGAACTCCGGGTCAGCCTAATAGAAACCTCTCGTCTTGCAAATTTTTCTTCTTCTTTTTCTCCTCTTTTCTTCATTTCCCTTCCCTTCTGTTTTCCCCGGGAATCAACCCATACTCTTTCTGCATCATGTAGATCTTAAACCACTCAAGTTTCTTTTCAATTTGCTATTTGTAAGGGCACGCTTTTGCAGCCTCTTTCGCCATGAAATGACGTCACTTTTACCACTTTTACCTATTTCTTGAGAAATATAGAGGTTATACGTGTGGACAGTACTCTTAAACTTACACTTTTAGGTGACACAGCGGCAGTACAGGAAGCACAGCAACCCGCCGCTGCGGCAGTACAGGAAGCACAGCAACCCGCCGCTGAAGCATCAGAGGTGGAAAACCATGAGGCAGCCTACGATCTGAACGCTTATCCAGGTACTTTTAAAGGTGTTTGGGCCCGAAGCTTTTTGGCGCTGAGGGGGCATTTTGCACTATTGCTAGTCTGTTTTGTCAGTCCATGTGTTTGTTCTCCCGAAGTGAGACCGATGAACTCCTGGGAAGCTGCGAAGTGGTACAACCGAGCCACAGTGTTCACAGGAGTTTACAGCTATTCACAAGGTGACCTGTACAAGCTTAGCTGATAATCCTTAGATTTGGTGCCCCCACCAAGCCGATCTGCGCCTGTAGGCACTAGTCCAGCATGCTAAGGAAGTAGTTCAGGAGACCTCTTCTCCGCAAATGACTTGGTTCACCCACCTCAGAACCTCCTTGTCCCTAGGACTGAGCATACTCCTCACAGGCGCTTAATGTCGTGTTATGAATGCAATGGAGGCTTCGGACCGAGAAATGCCCACCTTAGTAGAACTTTCCCAACAAAGATGAGAAAGTCCTTTGCTACTGATCAATGCCTTTTCGGGATGCGGCACGTTCCATTCAGTGCCGTGGCTTTTGAATGCGACGTAGGAGTGGTCTCGGGCAGTGAGCCCGTTCGAAGACGGGGGTCGAGACTGCACCACACACGCCAGGATGAGAGAGAGAAGAGACGAGACGGATCGAGAGGAGTTGGAGAGATGAGAGAGAGAGAGACCGAGAGGGAGGGAGGGAGTGAGGCAGGGAGGGAGGGAGGGAGGGACGGAGGAGGATCAGGCCAATGTGCAGCTAATGCGTGTTTCTATTCCCCAGTATCGAACTTGTGGTACCGCATTTACTGTCCACAAAGCGGTAGACGGGAGGACAGGCGAGTCGTAGGAGGTGGGCTAACTCCTAGTTCACTAACTCCCCCCTTTCTCAGTCAACTTCTAATGATCTCTAAGGCTTCTCTCCAAATATTTTCTTATTTTTGACAGCTAGAGAGCTTTCCGAAATTTAAGTTGCGCCCCACGTCGTCGTCTGCCCAAGTGCCTCGCTCCACTTCAGGTAATTTCCTTGGGCTACTACTCAGACTAATTAGAGTAAAGACCACCCACACGTGATCTTGCCTTGCCGTCGGTCCAGAAGAGGTTATGAATTATTTGCTTCCATAGCAGCTTACCTCCCGTGCCCTAAAGGTCTGACGGGTTGGATGGGTGGAAAATCAATAGCGAAATCAAATGTCACGAATGGATGGGGAATGAAATGGATGTGAAATGGGAATATGTCAACACAGCCAGTGTTTCAGGTTACATTTGGAATTATGAGACGCAGCAATGGGACGTGGACCCGAATTACGACCCCAGCCAACACCAATCATCAGAGTACGCCTATCAGTACGACGGATACAGGTGAGTGCCCTTTGTCTGGCCCTCTACACGGCAAGAGTCATTTTCGGTCTCTCTTTGCAGTACAACTGTCCAAGGCGATGGCTACACCTATCCAGAAGGTGGTTATGATCAGACCTATGGCCAGACCTACGCCTACGATCAGAACGACACCTACACGAGTTCTGCCTACCCAAGTGACCCCAGCGCTTATGTTCAAGGAGCTAGTGGTTACAGTGGATACGACCAACATTATGCGTATGACCAGGCAGGTTCCCATGCAGGATATGACCAGGCAGGCTCCCATACGGGGTATGACACCACGGCGACCACCTATGACCAGCAGTACCCAGATGTTCAAGGGAACGGCTACGCGGATGGCTCCTACTACCATGCAGGATATAACCAGAACCCTGTAGAGTACAGTGAACCGCCCATCGGGGATCAATCCAACAACGACTATGACACCAGTGCCACGACGACCGATGTAAGCACTGGATACGGCTACGATCAGCCTGGATACGACCAACCTGGCTACGATAATGCTAACCTGGCAGCGGCTGGTGCAGCTGCGTACGATTATAGTAGCACTAGTTACGGTAGCAGTAGCGCAGCAGCAAGTGCAGCTGGATACGGTTACGGTCAAGTAGAATACGGTAACACCGCTACGACAGCTGAAAGTCAAGCTCCGGTCGATTATTCGTCGTATTCCCACGAATACTCGACAGACTATTCCAACTATCAGTATCCCAAAGAGCAACCGGCACAAGGTGAGCCACAAATTTTGCGTGTTATTTTTTGCTCATTGAAAGCTTTTACCCCTTTCTTTAGACTACTCTGGAAGTTCTCATCCGCCTGAAGCTGGCACCAGTCACCCCTACCCTACGCAGCCATTTTATCAAAGTGTCTCTGAAAAGTCGCACAGTACCGTTCCGTTTTCGCAACCGTTGTTCCAAAGGTGACGATTGACCTTCTCATGTTTTATTTTCTATTTTTTTAATTTGCTTTGCTACTTCTTTATTTATTTTTTTGACTTCTCACTGTTTTTTATTGATTTTTTGCATCGTTTCCCATGAAATATTTGCCCAGTTCGGAAAGCATTGCCTCTTGACTTTATTTATTTGGCGCTAGCCCGGTAAGAAAGGGATTCTTCTGTGGGCGGTGTAGCGCGCCGGGTACAGCATCGTTGTGTGAAACACATGGGGTGGTCACTCTTGGCCGCTGGGAGCGGGTAGTATTTAGTGGTTGTTGGGAGAGTGCCTTCGAGAGAAATTAGCCGCGTTGGCAAAATTTCTTGTTTGTTGACTTTTCGCGGTTTTATCCGTTTCACAGTGACCATATGTACTCTGGTAGTCCGTTTGTGATCTAATTCTGTTATTTCATCATCAAAAACGGTCTCGATAACAGTTTCTTTGGATTACGAAGCGAGTGTTAATGTGAGGTGTTATCAATACTTTGTTGATAGGACTGAAGTAGCTGGAAACAGGGTACAGCATCGTTGCGTGAAACGCATAGGGGGTCGTACTTTGGGGGGATCGTATTTGGTTGCTGGGAGAGGGGATGAGTTGGTG
>MU966623.1:1566-15714 GCA_036418165.1 Cooperia oncophora
AAATCATGGGCAAAATAGTCTTAAAAATCTGACGAGGCGTTGACAATCTGAAATGTCAATGGTGCGAGGGGGAAAGGTGGAGCTCATAGTTTTCCATGGACTATCAGCTGCAGATCACCATTTACGAATTGCACTCAATTGGGATACCCGTTTTCTCTGGAGTCAATAGGGACGTGTCAGCTTTGCGTGGGTTTTGGCCCGAAGCCGGCCCTTCTCCATCGATCGCTGCGTTTCCGGGCATCAGTGAGTGATGGGAAACGAGCTGTCGCCGCGTCAAAACCCACGCAGTACCGACACGCCCCGACTAAATTCAATGATAACGGCTGTACATCTCTATTATGGGCACGCTGGCTAGGAGGCCCCATGTGTTTAGGAAGGTGCCACCTGTCACTTTCCAGAGCCTTAGCCACGTACAATTTTGTTCGCAGCGGATGCTGGGGTATTTTGGGGAGGGGAAGGGCGGCGACAACCCGTTCTTCATCACAGTTGAAGCGGGCAAGCGAAAACAACTGATTGAAAAAGAGCTGGCACCGCGCTAAGACCCACTCCTCACTTGTTGTCGCTTGACCGCTTCAACAATGGCGGATAATGGGCTCACGCCGCCGAAGTAGCCCCTCCTAAAACCCATAGAGCCCATTGGAAGTTCAAGCCTCATCTTACAGATTCAAATCCTATCAAAGGATATATTATTATGGAGTACCTTGAGGACATCAGAGGAGTACACATACACAAGAATTTTTTCCCGAATCAAATAAAACAGGTTAGCGTCGGAGTTTCGCTCCATGACCACACAATTGGATGATGTATGTCATCGACGATGTTTGTTGATAATAATTTCTGTTCATGGTCCTTCGTTATAAAGCAGCCTTCGAAGCGAATACTGTCGAAATACCCCTGGATGAACGAAAGGACTTTATTCAGCCACCTTATAAAATCCTTTTCGAGACGCTATTCAAACCAGAGGTAGGAATCAAGAAAGAAAAAGAAAGAAAGAAAAGAAAAAACGTTTCAATTGTCCCAAGCTGCCATTATAGGTGAGACCTAAACTGATGACGATGTTCCGTTCGTTTGAACTCGAGAGCTAGCGGACAGGTTGGAGACCATCATTCCCGATATGGCGGATCTTGTCTGGGTGAATAACATCACCAAAGAACTGGGTAAAGTGGATTCCAAAACAATCGCCCCGAAAGAAAGTCATAAAAAGGAAATTTGCGAAACATGATAATCGGAGCATCGGGTGGAGACGTCTTACGGAAATACAGTCATGATCCCTGACAATGATAGTAGGCTGCTAGTTCGCGTTCAATGCCGAGCCTCTGACGCGATGAACACCCCCCCCCCAGTTAACGCCACATTTCTGCATCTCGTTGTTAGTTTAGTGCAGTTCGCAATGCATTAATCACTTTTCGTTACAGTACCTGGATGTTATACAGGAGAAATGCGAATGCATCCTGGACGACATTTTCTACTATCACGAACGGAATATGGAAATACGAAGGACAACTAGTTAGTCAAAGGAATGGAGCAAATTAATATTGTGCCTGATAAATGTCACTTTGTAAATGTTTGGTTGTGGGATAGTCGACCTTCTAGTAAGGTGAAGACAGGCAGGAGCAAGAGATTCTGGTTGCGTCTTCAGGCGCGAAGGTACAGCCAAGTGTTCGAGTAACGCCACTTCCACCGCAACTTCAATCTTCAGACCTTCGCGCGATTGGAGGTCGTGCCATAGCACTCGCACGTGGGGGATCCCAGCGAGGGGGTCCTATTTGGTTACTGGAGGAGGGGTCGTACTCGCTGAAAAAAATGCTTTCGACTATTGACTTTTCAGTTTTTCCCGTCCCACATAAGCTACATACCCCAGTCCCTCTCCCCACCCAGCCCCCCCCCCTACGCGCGACTCGACGGCAATTTCTCGGGAAAAATTGCTAGATAGTTCGGCAGTTCGGGCAATGACGAATGGAATAGGGAGATAGAATGTAAGATGGAGAACGGGGGGTCGTACCAGATGAGGAAATTTTGAGGGAATCGTATTCTGCGAAGTTTCTCCGCAGCGCAAGGCATTCTCTGATTAGGCACATCGTCTTTGAGTGGACCACAAATTGCTGGGGAGGAAATCATATTCCGGCGCGGGAGGATTTTTTGATTGGTGGGTTTTTTTACCGCATCAGACACCCTGCACTCTCTCGCATTTGGTAAAAGCGTAGGTACAGTCTTGATGATGGGGCTGGGGTGGCGAGCGCCAGTCCATTTTGCACCACCGATTGCCGCTTGCCCAGCTTCTTTCATTGGTGGAGAGCTAGCCCAGCCCGCCTTTCCCCCGACACGCCTATGCATCGTCAGCGAACAAGGCTGTAACTTAGCAAAAGAGTGGTCAGAAGGACAAAATTAGGAGGGTCATACCCAGGATACCAATGATGTGTGAAATGGCTTTCAGAACTGCCTCCTTTCGTACGAAACCCCCTTCCCTATCCTGCTTAACATCGTCCCGAGTTTTCCCAACTCCCTGACACTTTTCAGTTTCTCGAACATTATTCCAGATTCCAATTTCCCTAAAAAAGGTAGGATCGAGCAAGGGAGAGGGGGTCGTCATCAACAAACCCAAAAATCAACCATCCGAAGAGTTACAATTTCCAAAGGTCGATTCTGGTGGCTATTAGTTATCAAACAGTGTAGAGCAGCGCCAACTAAGGGAGGTAGTAGGGCCCTACCATACCAACGCGATTTTAGCAAGCGACCACAACTTGTCGAAAACGGGCTGGCAGCGCGCCAGCCCCCCTCCCTCCCTCCACCCGACAACCGATCTTTGATTATGCGCCAGGAAAACCTTAACAGGACATCCAGGATAAATTGAGGAACACAAAGGATTCTATTCAAACGAAAACCTTCCAAAGTTGTATTCGGCGCGGCGTCTCGGGCCCTGAGCCCCCTTCCCCCGGTCAGAAAGAGAAGGGGTCAGTCACCACATCGTTATGATTCCCCTGGTTGAGACACATTTTCAAACAAGGAACAAATGTTTACACAACTTCACAGCAATGGTGTGGATATACCATACGCATGCTGGTACTAAAGGACAGCGAATCGCGTAGCCTGCGCTGGTCTTGAAGCGAACGTTCGCTACAGTGTCATTCGGCTCAAGCAGCCCGCGCGCTTTTCTTTTGACCGCCTAAAGCGTTTGATCGGTTTTCTGGTTCTTTTACGGCTAGTTTGTTATTTTTGAAAGTATATGTTGTTTTAAAATGAGCATAGTTACGAAATGTTGCTCAGATTTTCGTGATTCATGCAAATTGTGAGCTCTGGAACGGGGTTTTTTTTAATGCAGTGCAATTGCTTTCGTTTCTTTACGTTTCTTGAAGTTCTAGGATTGGTCTTTCATTTGAGGCAATGGATTTCTGTCGTTTCGGATTAGAATGCACCTTTCTTGCTAATCGTCTAGCTTTGATATGTTGCGCGTCTCTCGAAAATCTTAAGTTCTCAACTAACTGCATACAAACTACGAATTTTGATTTCATTTTGTGCTTGTTCTAGGACCTGGGAAGCCAACATGGCTGAGCAAGTGGAGAGGGCATTTCTGAAGCAACCTACAATCAACCTCAACAATAAGGCTCGTATATTGGCCGGTAACAAGAAAGTTCCGCGATATGTTCGTAACATCGGACTCGGTTTCAAGACACCTCTTGAGGTACGTCATTCTATAGAGCTTCAGTGACCTCTTGAGGTACGTCATTCTGAAGAGCTTCAGTGTCCTATTATTCCTTTTCATGTGAGGGATCAATCATTTTTAATTTAGGCTAGTCAGGGCACCTACATCGACAAAAAATGCCCGTGGACTGGCAACTGTGCGATCCGTGGAAACATCTTAACTGGTGTAGTTTTGAAGAACAAGATGACTAGAACTATCATTGTACGTCGTGATTATCTTCACTTCGTCAAGAAGTACCGCCGTTTCGAGAAGCGACACAAGAACGTTCCAGCTCATTGCTCACCAGCATTCCGGTCAGTGAGAATTATCGCGTATTTATGTTTTTTTTTTTCCTCGAAATTAATTTTCTAGAGGTTTGCTGGATTGGGTTTTGCACTATCTAAGTTTTTTTTCGCTTTTATTCTATACCATTGTCCTTGTTGACCTGATGTGCTTTCAGTTGCCTTTTGACTTACTTTTCGAAATTTTGCACCTCTTTTTCTTCTGCGGTGCTCAACTAGAGGAGGGGGGAGGAGAATTTATTTTACTCAGTCATAATATTTGGCTGATTTCCTTACACAATATCGAAGAGATTGGATTTCTGAGTATCACCTTAATTATGTTTATCTGGACTCTTGTTATAGTTTTAAATATTAGCTCAATTATTTTATGAAGACCCTTTCGCTTTTCTTCTGCTCTTGATGTACCCTCAATTGTGAAGATTTGTTCACACTGTTGGAATCATAGCTCTTGCTGAGGCCGCGTTCATAGCTTGCGTTCGTTAAGAAATGCGGAAAATGCAGAAGTGCGGAATCTGCAGAAAAGCAATAGATACTTATCGACTTGAAGAAATGCAGAAATGCCGAAACTGCAGAAGTGCGGAAAGTGCAGAAATGACGAAAAGCATTACATACGTATCGATTTGAAGAAATGCAGAAATGCCGAAAGTGAAGAAGTGCGGAATCTGCAGAAATGCCGAAAGTGAAGAAGTGCGGAATCTGCAGAAATGCCGAAACTGCAGAATGAAGCAATTCATAACGTATCGCAGCATTTCTGCATTTCTTCAAGATCGATACGTATGTAATGCTTTTCGTCATTTCTGCACTTTCCGCACTTCTGCAGTTTCGGCATTTCTGCATTTCTTCAAGTCGATAAGTATCTATTGCTTTTCTGCAGATTCCGCACTTCTGCACTTTCCGCACTTCTGCATTTTCCGCATTTCTGCATTTCTTCACGAACGCAAGCTATGAACGCGGCCTGACGTGGATCCCGCCTTATGCCGAGGCCAGTGACCGAGGCTTTAGCTCAATGGAAGCAAAGTTTTCTCAAAGAAGTTTACCTCTGCTTGATGTTCACCGGAAAATTAAATCCCCGATTGGTTTTGCCCGTGGTGGCGTTTGAGCAGCGGTCTCCACTTCATATCCCACACTTGATACATTTGAGTGTGATGTTGGTATAATCGCGATATTCCCATTCTTACAGAAATATGGAGGAAATAAGAAATTGATTAGTTTCCTTCTAAGGGCACGTGCGTGAAGGAAACGTAATATCTTTGAAAGTCACCCTCCACCACTCCCCCCTTGATTTCAATCAGGATTTGATAGTTTAGTGAAGAAGTTTCCCTATTCCCCACAGTTTCTCAGTTTAGAATTGAGCAAATCTTTCCCATCTTTGAACGCGATTTGACACCATCTAAAAGTTCGGCACTATTTACCCTTTACTGCCCCAGTCATCCGAAATCAGGCCAGCTCCTGACCGAACTTTTTTCTCCGTGGGCAGAATTGCTCAAATGTTGTCTCCTGGGTAGGTTTTCCTCCTGAACGCAAATATCCCATCGGCCTGAAAGCGCCTGGCGGAGTCGTCAAAATACTCGTAATCACCAGGATCGCCAAACTTGTCAACAGTAGTTTGACCACCTCCCGGACACAAACATCACATCTGTACGGGGCGTTGAGGATGCGGGTAGAGTAAAAAGGGTACACGTGACAACGCAACCTGCTTCTGCTCGTCTGCATCCCTCCCCCGGGATAGGGTCCTTCCTCTGCCCCATCTCAGGGGAGGGATGCAGACGAGCAGATCGTTCTCTCTACTAAGCCTGAGCTTTAGTAAAGCGAAGGATCACTATCACAGGCAACCAGGAAGAGTGCTGCGTTTCTTCACCGTTTGCCCAACTGCCCTAGCACACAGCCCCGCACGAAAGCGACTGGAGTCTGTGCTAGGGCAGTTGCGCCGGAGTCGAAACAAGCATGTGATGAGTTGTGACGTATGCGTCAGGTCACTTTCAGACTGTACGGATGTGATATTCGTGTTTAGAAGGTCAAACTACCCCAGTTGACAAGTTTTCAGTGAACTTGGTGATTCAGGGTATTTTTGCGCGGGCGCCAAAAGCGGATGTGAATTTCATGTTCAGGAGGTCAAACTACCCCAGGAGACAACTTTTTAGCCAATTCTACGGAGAAAAAAATCGATTAAAAACCGCCTGATTCCGGATGATTGGGGCAGTAAAGGGTAAATAGTGCCAAATTCCTTTTGTACGTCGAGTAATATTTAGCGTTCCTGTACTGGTCGTAATCTCAAGCATGGCGCGCTTGAAACAGGAAGATTCGTGAAAAATTTAACAACCGAAAATAGGGACAGTGCCCCCTCCCTTGCTACAGCTACCGAAAATGATTCTACCACGCTGGAGATATTCAACGCACGACGTTTCCTGACTGACACCTCGTCGGATGTCACTGTTGTTTTTGTTTAATCCAAATCGGTCAGGAGAATGACCCCTCCCCTCACATATTTCCGCAATTTTCCTCACCGAGCTTGCTAACGGTTCTTAAGACCATAGAAATTCAGATGCAGTGTAAATGCTGTAATACTTAGTAGATAGGTGAACCGAAGGAATTACGCAATCACTCCATTGCACATTTGCTTTTACATCTTACATTTTTCCGTCAGTACTGGCCTTATTACTTATTCCCGCTTTCCCTTTTTTGTGATTTCGTATGCTTTGTGAACACTCCCCACAGAACTTACTACTTAAAAGCCCTTATTACTGTTACGTAGAGCATGAAAGTCATGAATGAGGCCTTGACGGTTACCTTTTTACACTTGATGCTTTCGCAATTTTCTATGCCAAAATAGCCATGTTGTCCGTGCTTTAGAGGTTGTATTTTTGAAGCTGATGTACGAAATATAGTTTTCATAAGAATGCACGCTTTTTCAGTGTTTTAGTGGGACGAATGATTCACTCCTTTTTTTGGGCTTTTTCCTTACTCTGCGTTCATGCTTTTCGTCGGCGCTCTGAGCGCTTTTAGCGAAAAGGAAAGTACAGGTATTCGATTTAGCGCTTTAGGATAAACGCCAATGTACTAAACGTTTCGGGAGAAACGATGGCGTTTCGAAAAGGGACCTAACGTTTGAGTGAAACGCTCACGCTCTCCCCTTCAAAAACGCTCGTAATACCGTCGAAAAGTATGAAGCGCAGAGCAACTTTACGATGTCTTTCAATACACGCTGTGAGCTGTAAGTAATTGTTGAAGTCTTTAGCGTGAAGTTCTCGATCTCTTACACAACTAGCTGAGAAAACTGTGTAATGAGTAGTTAAGGGAAATATTGTGCTGTGTAGTTCAGTACAATGAATACATGTTAATCTTCTACTTCGAGCCTCAAATCAACTTTTTCACAAACATTCATTGATTCGAAGTTTTCTCTTTGCTGAATTTCGAAGATTGTGTTTCAGAGACATCGCCCCTGGAGATTTGGTTACGATCGGAGAATGCCGTCCATTGTCAAAGACTGTCCGATTCAATGTGTTGAAAGTGAACAAGGCCGGCTCAACGAAGAAAGGATTTGCCAAATTCTAAATGTACCACCACCCGTCGTTGTTTGTTGTTAAAGAACTTCCTCCATGACTCGTAATTTTTTGGATTGTTGAGTCTTGAGAATGAAGTATATTATGATGTTGCCGAGATACTCACTATCAGTACAATTCGCTATATGCTGTCGACATGATATCTGAATGAAATGTCTGCAGAATGTGGGTGGGACATCTCTTGTAGAGCACAAGAGTACTGAAATATTTTATGGTTATGTGAATGAGGACTAGATTAGTATTGGGAATGAAGGATTTTCCCGGTATCAGAAACGGTGGATCGGACAGAACTAAAGCGCGAAATGTAGCGGACCAAGTTCTATGCAGAATTTGTGCAAATCATGAGACCCCTTTTTGTATCATGAGACTGTACCTTTTTCGGTTTTCTCTGGTATAGGTTTAAACCGATAAGCCTTTCTACTGCATTGGCATTTTTCAAAAAGGGCACGAAGTAGAATATTCATGGATTCGGTGGGTTAAGGGACCACATAATGACCTTTTTCAACGTGAGAGGTTTCTGAAGTGCCAGTAAGGTGGGGAATAGGCTACCTTTTTCTAGTAGTTGCTGTGGGACTATTGTAGCGAAAATTCGCCCGAATTGAAAGGCAGCTGCCCGAAGATTCGTACGCGCGCCTAAAATGCTGAGTTTGGCGTAAGTGGGGAAAACGGCGAAGAACCGAGTGAAACGATTAAAATTCCGCGAAGCAAAAATGTCGAGTTTCGTGACTTAGAAATCATTTCTTGAGACGAGTTCCCCGATAGGCATGTTGTCACTACGTTACGAAGGTACGGCTGCATATGTGTTTTCATATATCCATGAAGCAGCGCAGCCGCTTTATACAAATCCTTCGCTTCATAATTTGCTTAGCAAATGAATAAATACGAGCGTGACGCAACGGGCCGGCGGCCCGCGCGGCGGGTTGTCGTGTGGCGTGGGGACCGGGGTTGTTGGGTGCGCGTTCGGCCGTCAGCTATGCTGTTGGCTGACCAGGGCCCTTATGAGGGTACCTTTCTTGGAAAAGTGGCTATGCAGCGCCTGTTCAGGATCGTGGAATCCCATCCTGACACGCGTAAATCCTACTCATCTTTGGAATTATACTAGCCATGCCTTTAAGTCGATAGGTCCGGTTACAGCGGGCAACAAGGTAAGTGCTTCAACTCGCATTGCCTAATCTCCAGTCAGAGACTCGGGTGAGAGCGTTGCGGTGCGTGCGTGGCTTCTCTGATTACCCATGGAAGTAGGAACTGAGCAATAGGGCGGGGTGGTGTTAACTCTATATGAAATGCGCCAGGCACTCGTGTTTCACTCGCAACAGTGGTGACATATTTACGGTTATGTATGTATGGAACCTGGACCAAATAACCCTCTGCGCCAGCTATGAGTTCCTTCATTAGGTCGGCGAAAACATTCGAAAATCAAACAGCTTGTTGATTATAGAGCCCCGCGTTTGTTCTGATAGATTTTCCAAACCACTACACATACATTTCTTCTTTCGCAGGTTCTGCGGATTCTACGGGATTTATGTATCAGCGGGGCAATGATTTGTTCCTCATTGACACCTGCACCTACGACCCTCTTCCCCTCCGGCAAAGTCTCGTACCGCCCCCGCGAGCGAATTCGCCGTCACGACATCTTGAACCTGTAGTGGAAAACGGAGCATAGCGCCACACCAAGATGAGGGAGCAGGTGGGGAATGTTTGCATTAGGGTGCAAAGAGCGCGCCGCGTACTATGCGTTCAAGAAGCGCCTGAGTATAGTAGAAGTGTCTTCTCACTGACTTCCATTCCCGTTAATATGTACACGAAGTACCTTTTACGTGTTTCTATTTTGGATAGATGGAGAGAGTGGTATTTTTCCTTACGGCGGTGGCACGTATTTCCTTTTGCGAAGACTGTTTCGTTCAGTGCACCCCAAAAAATTCATGGGGAACACATCCAGGCGTGTATTAACGACATTCTTTTCATAAAGGGTCTCCATGAAGTTAGGCGAAAACAATCGCGAGTTTTGCCTCTGTCTTGTAACGAAAGCATCCTGGTTTCGTATTCCAGACCTCCCAAAATTTATAGATTGGTGAAGACCGCTACATGCAACTAGCAGCGAAGCGACTTAGCGAGGGCGCCCAAAATCCCTTGCCCCCCCCACGCCTCACGCCCAAGGGGCGTGCAGCGATTTTATTTATGGATGTCGACGAAGAATGTTGAAGATATTTTTTTTGGCGATTTCAGGGCTTCTTTTATATTCTGTGCAGTCATGTATGATGGGAGCGGGTGTTTCTTGTCTACTAGATTCACTTAAACATTGGCCACGGTTCAGATATATCGATCGGAAATTTTTTCAATCAATGTTACGGTATGTTTTATGTCCTGCCCGGTTTATAAGTTATGGTCTTGGTCGCTAAAAAAGTTCGGAAGGGTATTGCTTTAGATATATCACAGCATGCCTCCTTGACATGCACAAGAAGCAAAGTTAAGACCGCGTTCATACTTATGAAGGCTGAGAGGTTCCCCGCATTTAGGAGATTGCGTGCCAAGGAAAATACATGTCTGTACAATAATAAAATACGTTGGTGTGAATCTGGCGACTGCGGAGATTGAGCGATTTGGGAGACTCGGCGTTTCTGGTAACCAAAAAGTGGTTGAGTGTTGATTGGCACCGGTCGCTCGCGATTGCGACGATTCAGTGATCTTGCGATTCAGGAGATTGAGCCATCCGGCGATACGAGAGATGGCCGTATCGCCGAATCTCCGCGGTCCCTAGCGTCCGACGCCGATCGATACATCCACCGCAGTCGCTGAGTCTCCCTCCCTAACTCGCCGGATCGCTTAATCTGCGCAGTCGCCAAATCGCAACATATACTTTCCTCGTCGCGCAGTCTTTCAGATTGCATGTCTTCCAATTCGTCGATTCCCCTTCAGCTGCAAAGTATGAACACGGCGTAATCGATGTGATACCCACTAAGCCATTTTCGCGGATCCTCCTATTCTCCGACAGGTCGCAGACAGTGAACAATGCCCAACCGAATTTGTTTCCAGAATGCACGAAATGCACCCCACATTAGTGATGACATGCTAGAAGAGATTCATAGTGTTTTATCCAACAAAGAGGTAATTTTTATGGATCATACCGGAGCGTCTCACGTACTCATTCATTCTCTGGGACCATCCTTTTATCCCTACAAAGTTCACTTATTTAACTGATTAATTACTGATTTCCTTCTTAAGTTCTCACATGCAACAAGGCTCGCTGCAGCGAAACTTCTGGTGCATTTTTTGGACGAGCATCAAGGGGAATGTGCCCGGCATCCCACCGTCGACTGGGTAATTCTCACAGCAATGCTCGAAGCAGCTGATTCGAAACGTCTAGCGCAAATAGTGAAAACATGGATGGTTTGCTTTGAGAAACGAAGAGTGAGGTGAGCGGTTGATGGAAGCCCTTTTAATTCCATTTGTGTGACAATTTCTGCATTAATTTCCACCTTATGGAGCTTAGAATTTAGTGATTCCGAAGACGAGGCGATGTTCTTGGCAGCCTTAGCTCGAATTCTGCCGAAGAAAGGCATGTGTCTAAGAGAAAGTTTTTCTGTGGATGAAATGAACGCACTCCATCGGTAAGTGCGCTATCTGTGAATGGTAGGTGGTGGTGGTGGTGGTGTAGCACAGACACAATACAGTACGTTACCTGTTAAAAACTAGTTTACGTGTTGCTGACGTCAATTTGCATTTTAACAACTTGTTTTAAGTCGCTATCTATGGTTCAGTCCGAAAACAGTCATTAACGCATTGGACAACGCGTCATCCCTAGAAGGTGTCTGATCTGTGCTACATCTGAGCTAAATGACAAAAATAGCATCAAAAATGAGTGGAAATGATATACCAAAGAGGGTCTCAGCGTAGCCCACAGTGGTGAAATAGAGCATTTGGATAGAGCATTCTGCTTGCTGTTTCTGAGTGATCATACTCACGCTTGAATCCTTCAAACCTCCCGTTTGATCTTGCGATACACCAGTGAAGTTAGGAGGGGGCGGACACGCAACTGGTTATGGTGGGAGGATCTATCACACTTGTAATCTGAGCTGCAGCCCTGCCTAGGCCTGGAGAGCTAGGCTCAGCGTTGGAGAGCTGGAGGGGGATTCACTATCTCTCACTCCGTCTCCCCACCCCCAGCCACAGCAACTTTTTTGCAGCAGCATTTTTTGCGTTTTTTTTTGTCTTACCGCAGAATGTAAGTGTTTTCAAGGTATATACTGCTTACATTCGTACTTATTTCTGAACTGGAACGCGGGTCAAAAATATTTGAGAGTGCAGTGAATTTCGTTGTGAGGACTATGACGGCCGATTCTAAGGTGAGCGATCCTAGACTCAATACTCATGACATAATTACATGATATAATTCATTCGGAAGAAATTTGGCGTGAGGATGCGTTCATACTTTGCCTCAGCGTTTTGAGCGTGCGCCAGCGTTTTGAGCGACAGCCCGTCAAATGTTCAAAACGCTCAAAAACTGGTGTGCGCTCGAAACGGAAGATCGATATCTATACTTTCCCTGATCTTTCAAGACGCTGCGGTACATTCAAAAAGCTGACGCAAGGTATAAGCTTGTTTTAACGATCAGTAGCGCGTACTATGCATGCTTTCAGCTTTTTGACTTTTGTGTTGATGAGCTTGATCCTCATCTCCGCGGTAAATATGGTATTCTCAGGATTTTCCTCAGAGAATTGAGTCCAGCTCAGCGTGATGAAGTGATTGAGGTATTCGTGTGAAAACTTGATCAATAGCTATCAATATTTTTGATTTGGGTGGTTTCAGGTCGATGCCTTTATGAAAACGATCTGCGATCAGTTGGCAAGCAAACTGGACAACCAGTTGGTCACAAATGCAGCTGCAGACTTAGTGGCCACTTTGGTATCCCAATTTCCGACGTCAACTTCTCTTCAAAACCTGTTCGTCCAAAATATAGTCCATCATGTAAAGTTGGTTCTTATTTCTATCGACTTAGTTTACCGAAATGTGGGTGACCTCGTGGGCGTGGTAGCTTTCCTTGTGGTGCACGCAACTGCACTGCGAGACCGCGTTCAAGGTTTGCGAATATGGAGAATCCTCAACTTCGGTGAGTCGGCGACAGAAAAATGGATGGAGATCGTCTCCACTGGCGAATTAAGCCTTCTTCAAAATTGCGTTTTTTCCAAGTACAGGATTTCGCCAGTGCGTGGAATTAATCGAGTCCCATCTAATCTTTTGTCGACGATCTTTCTCCGAAATCGCTGATTCGCATGAAGCCGCGTATACATTGCGGCTTGAGAGAATAGGCGGAGCGGTGATTTGACGTTTTAAAATTATGTCCGCCGGTGGAGTAGATGAGAGTAGATCGACTATAGTCGCTGGTGAACTTTCTTTTCGCGGAGTCGAGTCTTATCTCTTTTTTTCTGACGTCGCCAGATCGATACATATACTTTGCTCTTGCGCCATGCGTCGAACTGCCGCTTCTACTCTTTCGACTCGTGGGGGTATACGCTCGGCGACCGCGCGCTCAATGCCCACGCGTTGCGCCCAGCATTAACTGTAACGGTGATAAAATGAATACCAACAATGCAGGTGCATACGTTCAACCGTAATGAGATGGTTCGGTCGCTTCGATGTGACAAAGGAAAGCTGTCAGTTTCTACTCAATCTACAGAGCTCTATTCGGGAATCTTTTCTCTCCAGGAAGGACGACCTGTGGCCTCCACAAATCTGGGAAACCGAGGTATTTTTACTCGATAAAGTTATACTTTCAGCCTAGCTCGAACTGGAAGACAGAAGCCAGAGTGTCATGGAAGCGGG
This sequence comes from Cooperia oncophora, assembly GCA_036418165.1. Lineage (NCBI taxonomy): Eukaryota > Metazoa > Nematoda > Chromadorea > Rhabditida > Trichostrongylidae > Cooperia > Cooperia oncophora. Next base: position 14,928 of record MU966623.1, read on the forward strand.
TGCTGCGTGGGTATTTGATCTGACATTGATTGATCCGGTAATGCATATGTCGGGGCTACCCGGTGACGAGGCTCCAGACAGAAGCGGCTCAGAGACTCGTGTACAGGGGAGGAGGGCCGGCGCGAAGAAAGCAGCCATCACTCAGCTTACTTGAAAGCGCCCATTTTTGCAATTCGAGATGCACGACTGAACCCTTGCGCTAGCTGGCTCAACCTCCAGTCAGAGTTTCCGCCATTTGCGCTGCTTGGGTAGACTGCAGGAGTTCTGCTCCGAATGCCAAGTTCTAAATTATTTTTTTGCAGTCGCGATCAACTTCAAGTAGATAGGGTAAAGCAGGAAATGATGGAGGTCCTAATGGTGACAGTGACGTGACAGGGAGGCACACCTTCCCATGTCACCAACAATCCACAGAACAAAAAGGATGTTTTTTTGGAAAGTTTCTGCGCCTGTTGTTTCTTTTTCCAGTGGGAAGTTAAGTGGCCCTTGTCCTTTTGTTTTTGAACCTTGCTGTCTGCAAATGTTGCTGTCCCGGAATGTTGCTTGATCAAGGTCGAAGGTTGGGTCCGGGCTGAGAACTTGGGTAGCGTCTGGCTTTGTGGGCCCTCTCTTGTGCGCTTGGAGTTCCAGTTCCATTAGTACCAGGACCCAACTCACTCCTTGCGGCAAAGCCACGCCTCATCAAATGCCCCCAAAAGGAAGACTGTTAATATGCGTGCCATGACGTACCCCGGATGTCCCGAACTACCCCCAGGCTCGGGCTTAGACTCGCATGTGAGTTTACAGGATG
>MU966626.1:0-19318 GCA_036418165.1 Cooperia oncophora
CATTGGAGATACAACAGTATCGTGTAAAAATCGAATATGTCAAGGGGAAAGCGAATCCCGTGGCCGATGCCTTGTCCAGAGGTGTCAACATGAGTGAACTTGAGCTGGACATCACTGACATAAAAGATGATCGAATCGTGTGCGCAGTTACTCCAAGTGACGGAACGCCGTGGTTAGAAGAGCTGAGAGATGATCCGGACTACAAATTCATCATTCAAGGACTCGAGTCAGGCCATCTGGAGGAGGAAGTTGCCTTACCCCGGATGGGAAAGAGATTTAAAGTTGTTGACTTTTCGCTGGAAGAAGGCGACTTGAAGTTAATAACCGAAAGTGGCGCAACAGTAAGGGTAGTTCCGAAGAGTAAGAGGAGAGAAGTCTTCGACGAAGCCCATCGAGGGTGCCTTGCTGGCCACTTTGCCGCTAAGAAAGTCCTACGTACGCTGAAAACTAAAGTATTCTGGGAAGGCATGGAGAAAGATGTTTTTAAGTGGCGGGAATGCCGAGAATGTTTTCTCGTTAACCCCAGGAGAAGTTATGTGCCACCATTGAAACCTTTCATTGCCGCAAAACCTTTCGAGATTGTCTGTATGGACCTCCTAGAGATGGGTTTGAGCGTAACAGGCATGAAATATGTATTGGTCGTCATCGACCATTTTTCCAAGTGGATGGGCGCATATGCGATCCCAGACAAGAAGCTTCCACCGTGGCAGGTACCCTTTTTCGGCGATGGATTTGCGAGAACGGCCGCTGGCCGAGGCAGATTCATAGCGATCAAGGTACAGAATTCGCTAACAGCGTCATGGAGGAGCTGACGCTCGTATCTGGAATCACCTTTACAAATACAAAAGGTTATAATTCACGCGAAAATGGTGTCACAGAACGTGTGATAGGAGCGCACCTCCGGTAGCTTCTTCCGGTGAACTGCATCTGAGCGGTGGCAGATATCCTGACGGTGCTATGGCTGTATGGGTCCGTCTGTGATAAAAAGTGAGTCCAAGCAGTGGAACCGGAGGTACGCTTACTGATGAAAGCGTGATGGTTGCGGGAGGCACAAGTCGTGGTTGATTCGGGATGATGTTCAAATGGTGTATTTTGATTGGCCTGTTGACTCGATTTGTAATCATTTCTAGATGTACGGAAGGCCTCCATCTTGTGCACCGGAATACATTATAAACGAAGTCATCGTTCGGAGTGAGGTATATCCTGTAGAAAAGGCAGCCTGAGCTGGGATAGAAGCAATCACAGCCGAGTCCTCCACAGCTTTCTACGCACCCTGTGACACCTGGGAGGTGATTTACTTGCTGAGTTCAGGTATTTTCGAGGAAGCGATGTACTTCTCCACATTTCTGACCAACACATAATCCTTTGTGAGGGCATCGTTTGCTGTCCAAAAGTCCATAAGTGGTGTTTCGAGTGAACATTACGGTCTCCTTCTCACAAATAAGATCAAGTGCTTTCCATAGCAGTTTCACCTCTAGAAGACTTGTGCTGTTGCTTGTCAGGCGAAGGCAAGCCTCCTGCTTGAATGGATGAATCTTTACGATTTCGAGTGTGTCAACAGTACACAGCTCTTCTGCGACGGATTCTTTGCAGGAGTAAGTCTGGTGATCAAAGATGTCAACTTCCTGGCATCCATTAGATAAATTCCAAATGATCGTGAGAGCAATGGCGATTTCTGGCCATAAGCGACGACGTCTAGTCCTGTGTGCCCGTTGTAGAACTTTCATTCCTATAGAAGGTATGGTCCTCACAAAAAAAAAGACACGACATTTTCGCTGTGCACAGTCCTGCACTTCCGATAACCCGAAAATGTGTAGTTTTGGATTCCCTATGATGACTGGCACATGGAACAAAAGTAGCACAACGTGATCAACACGTAGATGAGAAACCCTGTAAGAACAATTGCTGTTCGCGGCCAGCATTCAGGGTTTGCTAGCACCGCTACACAGAATGTGCAGTCAATCTGGTCACAAAATGGTGCTGCCGTGCATGTGGTTTCTAGTACGTCGACTTTGTTGCCATCGAATATTTTCCACTTCACCCAATGGTCGTGCAGTATGACATGTGGAGGAAACAGGACGACTTCTCTCTTTCGTGGATGATCGTATGAGAGGCAGTAGTCTTCAGCCAAACTTCGTACTGGTTTCGTGAAGTTTGTGACAACACAACTCCGCCTTCGGTGCATTGCAGGAAATGCGTTCCATTGGAATCCCCGCGGTAGATATCTGCACATATAAGAGAAGGGTGGTCAGGAACAGAGGGATGTTCCTGATGAAATTGATGTGTCGGCTATTGGTGTCGGGCAGGAGTGGGGGGTTGGTGTCGGGTAAGGACGGAGGGGTGGGTTCGGGTATGAATGGGGTGTTCGGTTTGGGGTGGGATGGAAGGGTAGGTCGTAGTGGAGAAGGAGGGGTGGGTTCGGAATGTGGTGCGTCCTCACGTGGATGAGAGCATGACGGTTCTTCAACGCAGTCATCCGCTTCTTCATATGAAACAGGCTTACGTTTCCGTATGTTGTACCGAAGCTGTGATAAAGATGAGTCAAGCGAAGTGGTGGATGGAGAGAAGGCAAGAGATGGTTGTGCATCCTTCTTATCTCCAGTGGCACAATCTTATTTACTGGGCGTCGAATACGTTGTTTGTTCGGCAGCTCAACAACAACTTCCCGGATCGTGTCGGACATGGTGCGTCGAAGCTCCACAATACGTCCAATTTTCCATGTGTTCCGAGGTTGGACTGAGTCCCACAGTAGAACAATGCTTCCCTCGACGGGTTCCGTGTTTGATCCTCGTTTGTTATCCATGTGGATTTTGTGGTGCTTCCTGAGACTGGTAAGGTACTGTGTGCTCCAGATTCTCCAGAACTTTTCCGTCAATTCCACTGACGACTTCAAAGCTTCTTCGACTCGTCGTTGCGTAGCGAGCTGTTGTGCTTCCTCGGGAGTGTGGTACGTGGTATCTCCTCCTCCTTCGTTCGCGTACTCAAACGGGAAGTCGAGCACAATTTCGTTCTGAAGAAAGTCAACAGCGGCGGAGAATCGGTTGTTGTTCCCACTTCTCTTCTTGGTAGGTGAGGGGCCGTGAGTTGAGCACAGCTTCTATTTCAGCAAGCATTGTTCTCAGCACATCGAATGATACAGTCCGTTTTCCGAGGGCTTTGTATAACGAGTATTTTATGGATCTGATCAGCCTCTCGTAAAATCCACCCTGCCACGGTGCGTAAGGCGTGATATGAGTCCGCTCTATTTCTCGTCGTGCTGTCTCCCTCTCTACCGACGAATCTTGCAACATTCGCTGTACGGCATTGAACAAAATTCGCTCTCCAAGCAGAAAAACGGAAGCATTGTCACATGTAATCGATTTCGGTATTCCTCTTCGGGCAAAGAAGCGACGAAGTGAGTTGAGAAAGGCTTCAGTGGTCATGTTTCTCCTACCAGCTCCAAGTGCACCACCCGTGTTGTGCAACAAGTGAGGATGCATCCATATGCTTTTGCTTGTTCCTCCTTCGTGTCCTTGATTGATAATGGCTTGAAATAGTCTAAGCCTATGTGTTCAAATGGGTGTGACCTTCGGACTCGTTTCCTTGGAAGTTCTTCCATATTGGGACAGCGGAATGGCAGATTGTTAAGCTTTTGGCACGGTAGACACGATCTTAGAATTTTTGTGACTTGCTCCCGCAATCGTGGAATCCAGAAGGTTTGTCGCACTGCAGCCATTGTGTGTATCACTCCAAGATGGTATTGAGTATGTGCTTCCCATATTATAAGCTGTGCCAGATCCTGTTTTTGGGGCGATAAATATCGGCGTCAATGCCAGAATGGTGCCATTGCTGCTTGATCGAGGCGGCCGTAGCAGCGAAGTATTCCTTCTTGGATCTGGCTGTATATTGAGATCTTTCTGAGAGTTGATGCGGTGATGGTCGACCATAGCCTTCTGGTGGTCGCGAATAATGCATTTTTTGGCTTCCCTTAGCTCTATGCCCGTAAGTTCATGTGTAGAGCTCATCGAGCGAAGTGCCGGAATCGTTTCCAGTATAGCTTCTTTCCGTGTTGGTGGGAGATGGTGAAGTAGACGGCAAAGGAATCTCAGTACATACGCCACAACTCTCTGTGCTTTGTGGAGGCTTCCATAGCGTGAGAGGCAAAGTAGTGTTGCGTCGTTCGTGTAGGTTTTCCTTGTCGTCAGAAGAGCAGTGGTCACATTTACAACCTCAGCATCGTCCGTTATTCCTTCTTGATTCTTGACGAGTGGGAACATCTTCTCGAACGCAGGTGTTTGTGAAACATCTCCATGTACAATCTCCGGTCCATTCCACCAGAAATGTTCTTGGCATGGCGCCGAAGTTAGACCACGCGTTGCACAATCTGCAGGGTTGGAAGAGGATGGTATATACCCAAAAAGGATTGTGGCTCCTTGTGCTTCGAGGTTCACGGACAATGTTTCGTATTTCCTTGAGGCGATTGGCCACTAACACTCCAGCTGTTTGGCGATCGGGTGGTGCCTTGATCCATCCTAACGCGATCTCGGAAGTCAGTGAAAAAGAGCACTCTGTTTATTTCCGATGACCTGGCTCAGTGCTGAGTAGACAAAATGAGCTACTCTTGCTCCTAGAGTGCATTTATCTCCAGCTTGGGGATCGTTATCGCCGTTTTGATCGATGGTAGTTTAGATTTCGGCATGACTAGGGGTGTTGTTGTGCCAGTTCCTAGATAAACACATGTCGCCATTGCAAATTAGACTTGCGCCTGTTAATACGAACAAGGTATGGACATCGTCATGGCTAGCCACTTTTCTGTGAATCTCCTTGTAAAATGTTCCTGTTTCGTTAGAGATGCAGCGCCATTGCTCTTGTAAGTGTGACGGTAAAGGCGAATCCCAGTTGTACTCCTCTCCACAAATACTGAAGAAACACCTTAGCCGGTAGTAGCACGGGCACCATTAGTCCAAGCGGGTCGAAAACTGAAGCTAGCTGCATTGACCCTGTGCCTTTTATCGGAAGTTGCTCGAACTTTGCGAAGATGGCGAGTCCTCTTTTCGAGTTGGCTTCATCGAAACGAGTGTGGAAGTGGACAGAGGCTTGTGAAGAGGAAAGGTACAAACTAGAAATTAAGTACGTGAAAGGGAAAGCGAATGTCGTTGCTGATGCGTTGAGCAGAGGAGTACATGTAGAAGAAAGTTCGGTGCCTCTGCGAGGACTCAACGAAGCGGTAGTGAATGCAGCGAGAAAAAGACGAAGTGGCAGCAAGAATTAGAGCAAGACGAAGATTTTTCGCAGATATTGGACGCTATTGACAAAAATGACGTGAACTGTACAGTGAGGATGAGAGGCACAAATAATTGGGTCCGAGTGGCAGATTTTATTGTTGAGAATGGAAATCTCAAGATGTATAATGAGGAGGGAGCACTGGTATTTGTGGTTCCCAAAAGCGCAAGATATGAGATCTTTCATGAAGCCCACGCTGGTGCGGTAGCAGGCCATTTCAGTGCGTTCAAGTTGCTGAAAAAACTGCGCAAAGAGGTATATTGGCCGACTATGACTCAAGACGTGAGCAGGTGGACGAAGGAATGCCAACAGTGTTTTGTTCATAATCCCAGACCGGTGGGAATACCGCCGCTGAAGCCAATCTTGACCACCAAGCCGTATGAGCTTATAGGCGTGGATGTGCTAGAACTAGGTTTGACCACGAGCGGGAACAAGTATGCGGTCACAGTCATTGACCACTTTTCTAAGTTCGCACAGGCATACCCAACTGCGGATAAGTCCGCCGAAACAATAGCAAACGTGATTTTCTCGCGATGGATAGCCGATGGGTGCAGGTGGCCCAAGGCAATACTTTCTGATAAAGGAGGCGAGTTTGAGAACAAGGTTATGGCCGAGTTAATGAAGGTCACTAAGATAAATCACATAATGACAAAAGGGTATAACCCTCGCGAAAATGGCATTACAGAGAGATTGAATGGTACCATTGTGGCAATGCTGAGGAGGTCAACAAAAGTGATTAGAGAAGAGATTACCCTTTTGCGTGCTTGCATACAACATGACCCGTCATAGCTCCACGGGTGAAAGCCCCTTTTTTGGTTTATCAGATAGATCCGTATTTTCCATCAGAAACAGTACCGAATAACGAAATATCGGTGTATGCTGTAAACAGAATGGACGATTATAAAGTAGGATTGATGCAATGCATAATGAGACTCATGAAAGAGTGCGTGAGTACAATGAACGCACGAGAGAGAGCATGAAAAACGAATACGACAGAAGAAATAAAGTAGATACTGAGAGACTTCCAAAATTGGGAGATAGAGTTTATTTACGTGCGCCTAGAGAAAAAGCTCTAAGTTCGCACCCCAAGCTGGTCAGCGAGTGGGCTGGACCCTTTCGTGTTATTGAAACAAGTGATAATTCGGCGGTGATAACCCGAATAGGAGAAAACTCAGAACCAATCCAGGTTCAGTACGATATGCTGAGAATTGTGCCGAAGCAAATTTCTGATGAAAGAGTAGATACGATAACAAGTAGAGGAAAAAGAGGGAGAAAACCAAAGTTAGAGTGAATAGACTGAATGTTGTTCGTTTCAGAGGCGCTGTCATCGAGTCAGCTGAAAGAAAAGACATCTGCAGTGCCGATGTCAGGACGGATGCTTGGAAGAAGCCTGTTTTGGAGATCTGGAGGGCATAGTATTCCCAGGAGCATTAGCAAAAGAACCGCTAGGAACGCTCTCGAGATGCATGGATTGCCGCGAGCATCTTTATTCGAAGTGACGTGAGTGCCGCAGAGAAGATCAGAGCATAGATGAAAAACGATTTGCCCAGATGCAGAAGCACTGAAGAAAGCTGTGAGGCTCGCATACGACCGCTGTATGGATTGGACGGAATTCGTGTACGTCACTGATGGAATAAGGAAGCACGAACGGATAGAAAATTACGGCTTCGAAAGAACATACGACGATGCCTTGAAGGGATGACGATGTCATGAAGAGCCTTGAACGTGGACTAGAGGAACAAGAGAAGCAACAGCGGCTTGAAAGGGATGGCCCGATCGCGTTTGCAGCGCCAGAGAACGCATTGCTACTGGAGCGAAAAGGCTCGTCAAGGAGTTGTGACAAAAGTAGCAAGCTCCTTCGAAAAGCTCAAAGTACTCGACAAGTTGAAAACAGCGTCTACCTGGATAGTTGCCTAGCCTCTAGATGTGCGTTGTACGGAGGCGCTAATTTGTGAAACTATTGAGCGGTGTCATCAGCATCTTGAAGAATAAGGAAGAACCGTTTCGGTTTGGCCTCCTCTAATGGAGTCAAGTCGCGTCGACTGACACATATGTGGTGCACTTCGGACAGCACCTTGCAAAAGAAAGCAGGCCAGTCACAGTTTGTTCAAACGGCGAGCAACAGAGTCGAGAATGGAAAAATGTTTATTGAAGTTAGAGCTCCGCAAGACTGCCTCGATTTTTATGGAAGAAACCTTGGTGTGGGCAGAGTGCCCCAGCTGCTTCTTCTCGAAGGACCGCCGGCGAGGGCGCCGGCTCTCCCAGGGTTGGATGTGGAGATCAGCTGATCGCGGGCGAGGACTTGCGATTCCGGGGAGGTCAGGGGGGTCAAAAGGGTCAGAAGGACCCTATTAGGGGCAGAAGTCCACATGGATTGTTCCATTCGACGTCGTCAGCGCCAGAACGCCAAGGGCCGAACATCATAGAGGACCCCGCCGACTCTTCTCCACTGCTCACCTGTGCTATTATTTTCTATTTCGCAGGTTTATGTTACATTCGCACTTATTAAGTGACAGCTGCAGGTCTTCTGGGACCGACGCCATACTTCCCTTCGAGGGAAAATTCCCTCGTAAGAATGTATCCTATAGATGGCATATGCTGCTCTTATGAGATCTTCCGAAGAGCTAGAAGCAGAGGATGAACTCGGGGGAAGGCTCGTCAGCACATCGAGCCTGTGGAGCTTATACTTCCGCGCTTCGATATTTTGCGAGCTCCCACAATAGGGCTGATCAATTCAATGGTTCGTTTCGAGCACTTTCTAAGAAGTTTTCTAGGGAGCAGTTTCTTAAGAAGGTTGGTTGTTGCTTTGTGGCTGAAGGCCATGTACCTGTGCTCGCAATATACTTCACGAGCGCTTCCGCTCTGAAAAGGTGTGACGTTCGTGTTGAGGTGTCACACTCCCTTGAAAGCAAATTCTAATCATAATCTGAGACCTAGACTTCACTTGTAAAAGTACGCGCTCATGGTTTGGTCGTTAGTGCTCTCTGGGCTCGCCCCGGGTCAGCAATGCACGATCGCACCTAATTGAGGGGTGGCTCGCACCTGCTGCCAGGCAGCTTAATGAAGTGCGGAAACTTGGTAGCTAGCTGCGAAGTGACCTCATTAACGACATATCTTCACAACAAAAGCAGAAAGATCAATGAACTGAGAAGCAATATCAATGAAATGTTTATTGGAATATTCTTTCATAGACAATAAGAAAGCAAAAACAAAAACATGATGTGTTGTTATGTAGTTGTCAGTCCCAGCGTAAGCCGGGGCATTCTCCTGCAGTAGGATTCTGCCTCGTCTTGAGATGGCCCTTGCTGGTAGACCACGTTGAATCTGGAAAAAAGAAACCATAGTTAGGTTAACAGAACTACATTCAAAAGCTGTCATACCCTGTCATTTCCTCATGAATCTTTGCCTTCCCCTCCAAGTTCTCCCTTCGTGATGCTCTAGCATCGTCAGGATTCTGGTAAGGGATTCATCGAGAAGGTACTAGGTTGTCCGGAAAGTTCTCAGCGTTTGTGTTACTATTTTTTGTACATTCATTGCTGATTAAAAACTCATTCTCCCTTGCGTCTCAGTAGTACATCCTGAAGAGAATTTTTTGCGCTATCTGATGGTATAATTGCCGTTTCACTGTTGCTTAATAAACCCTTTTTCCCAAGACTTTTTGAAGCACGTCAAAAGAGCGACTTCGGACAATATTTTTCTTCATCTACAAATTGGGTCAATCCTAACAGGCTTCGACAATAATCATCTAGCGTGTGGGGGCCCAATAGTGTTGGAGAAAGCACCGTGCGGCAATGGTTCGACAAATTTTTTCTGGAGATTTCAGCCTTGAAGATGAACCTCATAGCGGTCGACCTAAAGCAATACCTGACGAGGATTTGAAGGCGTTTGTGGAGGCTGACCCATCCCAAACAGTTCGAGAGATTGCAGAAAGGCCAGGCGTTGACAAATCCACTGTTGCGGAAGGTCTGAAATGCATTGGGAAGGTACTGGACAAGTGGGTGCCCCACAATTTCAGTGACCGGCAGAAACTGGCACGTCTCGAGGTTTCCTTCTTCACTGCTTTTGCGCAACAGAAACGACCCGTTTTTGGACCGAATTGTCACCTGTGATGAAAAGTGGATCATGTATGATAACAGGAGACGTTCCGGACAGTGGTTGGATGCCGACGAACCACCGAGGCAATTTCCAAAGCCGAATCCTCACGAAAAAAAGATTATGGTCACAGTGTGGTGGTCATCGGCTGTGTGATCCACTATAACTTTTTATCACCAGGCAAACCATCACAGCAGAACCCTACTGTGAAGGAATCGACGAAATGTACCCAAAATTGCGTCAGCTGCGACGAAATGTACCCAAAATTGCGTCAATTGAACGAATTGGGGGTTGAAGTTCTACCATATTCTCCGGACCTTTTACCAAACTCACCTTTTCAAACATTTTCAGAACTTCCTTGCTGGAAAATACTTCATCAATCAGGACCAGGCAAAAAAGCCTTCGTGGATTTCGTGAATTTTCGACCACCCAGTTTTTTCTTTGATGGGATTTCTCGACTGCTGTCACATTGGCAAAAGTGTGCTGATTTGAACGGAGAAATGGAGAAATTATTTCCCTCGGGGACAGCGATTTGTTCTACTACTGCGTGTGCGCTTCAAGTATCTTGCCTAGTCTCTCTTTCCTCGGTGTACATTTTTTTGGTAAATCTCCAGGAACTGTTTTTTTATCTATATTGCTGGTAGTATCGCGTGTTGTAATAAATTGTTACTTTGCCTAGTCGAGTTTACCTGACGAGTGGTTCGTAACCTTATTCACACTATACATAACTAAGCTCCTCCGGTACCCAGCGACCACAGCGCCTATGCAGACTGCCAGGAGTTCCCAGATTGTTTGAAGACTATCTGGATTAACGGACCATTGAAGGTCTGTAGTGCAAATGGGGTCTTGAGGAGTTTAGAAAAACCAACTTGGCTGACGTTTGATAAGTTCTTTTGTTATAATGTCGGTCCTCGCTTGCGATGCAAAACCTTTCTCCTGGAAGAGCTGGAGAACCGATAGTGCAGAAGGAAAAGACAGTATTAGAAAGTCAGGGAAGCAAGCGGAGATATGCAACGAGTGCGGAGCTGCTTTTTCCACGAGGACTGACAATACACCCGAATTCCAAGCATCGCGGAACGGCTTGATTGCTATTGCTAGGACTGCAGAACAGGAAAGTCACACTCCAACTTTGAAGTGTTGCCTTTGTGAAGGCGCTTTCAAAACACAAGAAGAACTCAGCACTGTGGTAGGGAAAAGATCGAAGATAGAGATTTTAAAAGACAACAAGATTATACAGCGCAACATAGAATGTCCTTTTGAAGTTCGGAGAAAGACAAGGTCAGCAACCTTATTTACGATAGAGATTCACAATCAGAATGGTTTATTTAGAAAGGTTGAAAGCGTGTGTGACGTACACTGCACCTCATCTTTTGCCGGTAAAGTGGAGCGAACCAGAAGAAACAATTTATGAGGTCTGATAAGTCATACTTTTTAGGTAGATTCTACGAATTTTCACTGCTTGTACGGCCTGTTTCCCTACCTCCTTACCAAGATTTGGGAGGTGTATGACGGATGGCCTGCCTAGCAGCTGTCATACTGTAACTGGGACGCTGCTGGCCGTAATTGCCACCTCCACCGAGCCTCTGCAGCCGTTTTCTTGGATCGGACAACTCGTCCAAGCCACTTATCACCTTGATTCTCGTAATGTTTGACCTACACTGGCAAGACGCCAGTATAGACGCCGGATTGTGATCTGATGCCTTAACTACGCACACTCGTTCGTCTTTAAACTTATTTTCGACTTCTTTCCCGCATCCCTCCACTGCGGACCCCCCCCCATTCTCCCCACCCTATTATTCTGCTACGAGTTATTCGGACAATTTCCCTGATATTGTTTTTTCTGTTCCTTTTTTCTGGTCCCTTGTTCAGCTATGCGGATGACTATCGACTAGTATATTCTTCACTGCATTTCTGTACAACTGCGGCGTTACTAAATCAGCGGTAATGTTTTGTACAGTTGCTTAAAAACTTAATTTCCATGCTGTTTGCTTGCTGGAAGAGCATAGTTTCATGACCATTATAGGATCGTGTCACGTTCTTCTTCACAGTTTGCTAACAGCTTATTTTGAGCTCCTAACAATTTTTTAACATATGCGTACAACATCCACTGTAATAGTTTTCATGAGTAGGGACTGACATTGTGACAGTGCTGACGAGTGACACTTCGCGTAATTGCTGCCAATAGCGGAGTGACGGAGTTTCGAGAAGATGTGTGGGAGATTTTGTGTCTCCTTTGGGCATATCAAACGAAATCAGCAACGTCGCACTTCCCGTCACTCCCTATGGCAGTAATTAATGAGAAATGTCACTCGTCAGCAAGGTCAGAATTTTAGTTTCTCACAAATACAGTTAAGGGACTGAATACACGAATGTGGTTTCGCAGAGCAATTGATGAGTTTTGAACGAATAATGTCGTTGAACTGTTCTGGTGACGACATGACATATTTCACGTATTCACTAGTGTAAGAAGTACAAGTTGTAAGTAATACCAGGTAAAAAAATGAAAATGTGATGTTCTATTTGTAGATGCAGAACAGTGGGTGAACACAGGGTGTTGTACAAAGATGTAAAAAAAAATTGTCGAAAACTTTTGAGGGCAAACCTTAAGAAGAAGAAATGAGCTGTGTGCGAACTGAAAAGAAGATGTGTCATGATGCTATAATAAATTTTTGTGGAAATATGCTCTTCCAGCAAGCAAACAGCACGGAAATTAAGTATTGAAGCAACTGTACAAAACTTACCACCAGTTAACGTTACAGTCGTACAGAAATGGAATGAAGAGTATAGTAGTCAATAATCGTCATCGTTACTGAACAGAATATCACCAGGGAAAACACACTTGTTTCTGAACTAATAGTAGCAGAATATTATTGGGGGTTCGCAGTGGAGGGTTGGGGAAAGAACTCGAAAGTTAGTTCAAAAACGGATGAGTGTTAAGTCATCAGCTCGCAATTCGGCGTCTATGTTGGCGTCTTACCAGTGTTGGTCAATCAATTACGAGAATCAAGGTGATAAGTGGCTTGGACGAGTTGTCCGATCCAAGAGAACGGCTGCAGAGGCTCGGTGGAGGTGGCAATTACGGCCAGCAGCGTCCCAGAAACAATATGACAGCTGGTGGGCACGCCATCCGACCGCCTCCCAGATTTGGGGCACCGAAAGAGTGGTGGGTGGCAATTAGGCATTGCTCACAATCTGTGGCCCAGCGTTTCTCCAGAAAGAAACGCTCCGGCGAAAAGCTTTCGATACGTATCGTGGCGGTTGGGCGAAGAGTCCGGCGGTTGGGCGAAAGGGTTTTGATACGAATCGACGGGCGTATCGCCGAAACGCTAGCTCGACCGCCCTGGCGTTCGCCAACGAAATCGATACGCATCCATTGCTTTTCGCCTAACCGCCGTTTCGTCAGGGTCGCAGACAGTGGACAATGGCTTACGCCGATGCGCCATAACTGCAACCCGGCCGCGTCAAACGATCGGCTCCCGCGATAGACAGTTCCTAATTACTGAGCCTGAAAATCCTTGTTTGTGAATACCACGTATTCATAGATAAAGTGAATACCGTGGAAGGTATACTGTTTAGAACTAAATAAAGGCCACACTGAATACTAACAGAAAAGAAGATATAGTAATTAGAACAAACTGACATATGGAACCGCGACGCGACCGCGTGAAGATGTAACTGTTCACACAGGCGTTTAACCCGTGCATGACAGTCGTTCTTTCGCAAAATACCGAGCACTGTTTACATTTTCTCTGGCTTGTTTGTGTCAAAGTTATGCATCAGCGGCATATGCTGATCTACTAGTTGTAGGTGCCATCTTTCAAGGTGCAGCGGGCAGTGGAACGCCGCACATCGCCTCAAGCCGCTGGTCCAGCTGCTAAGCGAGCCAGGTTTGTTTCGTGTGATTCATCTGCGCCGTTAGAAATGCCTTCGTTTCTACTTGTGTACTAGCTGGTGACGACTTCTAAACAACAATCGTGAAGATTTGCATTCCACCGGCTCACCTGGGTCAAGTGCTTTCCATTCAAATAGATTCAAAAATCGGCACTATTGAACTATTTCTACCCCAGTCTGCCGAAATCAGGCCGTTTTTTACCGACTTTTTCTACAAGGGCAGATTTGGCTGAAAATTTGCTTGTAGGGGTACTTCGACCTCCTGAACACGAATATCACATCCGCTTCGCCCGAAACTGCCTAGCCCGCGCCACAGGCGCCGGCGCCAAAATACCCTAAATCACCAAAATCGATGAAAACTTGTATACGGGGTTATTTGACATCCTGATTACGAATATGACATTTATTCTTGGCGCCGGCGCTAACGTAGGACACTATGGTCATCTGCGCTTTGCTAGGACTGAGCCTGGCCTGAAGGGAATCACTCCTTTTCCCAGGTTCAGCCTCAGCAGAACGCTAAATGGCGCTGGTATGGAGAAATAAATGCCATACTCGCGATCAGGGCATCAAACAACCCTATTACGCAAGTTTTATCGATTTTGGGAAGAAAAGGTGTGGCGCCAAATGGCGCCAGCGTCGAAAATAAATGCCATATTCGTGATCAGGATGTCAGTTACCCCCCCCTATACAAGTTTGCATCAAATTTGGCGAGAAAAGTGTTGGCGCCATGTTGGCGCCTGTCTGCGCCAAGTGGCACCAGCGCCAGAAATATCTATTGATATCTACAGCTATACACCAATATCAAGTATGATAGCCTTTTCACAGCTATCTGAACACTCCTGTTGATGAATTGGACGTCCTCACCGTTCCATATTCAGTAAAAGTGACAAAGAGCAGCCTCTAAGTTAACCCTCTGATTCTTTGAGCTGAAAGGTGGTTTTTTTGATCGCAACACGTGATCTAACCTTGTATTAGGTTGTCCCGGAAAGTTCTGCACGTTTTCGGAGGTGTTTGCACTTTTAAAAACGAATGATAACTTTTTCAAGCTGGTTTTACGTCCGCAAATACGCGATCCGGAAAGCTTTCACACAGAATGGGCTGAGTATGGGCAAAAAGTCGCGACACGGACGGATTATTCGAATACCCGCACTTTCTTCTGCTTTTCCGATGAGCTTTCCCTATTACGCTACCGAGGCCACTTTTGACCACTCAGCTCAATGGCTATTTGTGCCATTACCTTCAAGCACTCACACGTTCAACGTGATGAGCCGGTTAGCCGATATCGGCAGTGAACCGCAAGGCCGAAGGCTTTTTACAAGTTTCAAGCTGTTTTTGTTTGTTAACTGCTGTTTAACGCCGCAGTACGCGATCCGAAAGCTTTCACAAGAATGCTGAGTTATGGGCAAAAGTCGGACCACGGACGGGATTCGAACCCGCATCTTCTGCTTTCCGTGCAGCTGCGTTCCCTATTACGCTACCGAGGCCACTTTTGACCACTCAGCTTGAAACTTGTAAAAAGCCTTCGGCCTTGCGGTTCACTGCCGATATCGGCTAACCGGCTCATCACGTTGAACGTGTGAGTGCTTGAAGGTAATGGCACAAAATAGCCATTTGAGGCTGACCGGGTCAAAAGTCGCCTCGGTAGTAATAGAGGAAACGCAGCCGGGGGATGCACCGGGAAAGCAGAAGATGCGGGTTCGAATCCCGTCCGTGGTCCGACTTTTGCCCATAACTCAGCATTCTTGTGAAAGATGATAACTTTCTTAACACTCATCGGATTCAATCAAATAAGTACCATTTTCGATCAATCAGAAGAGCACTTTTGCCATGTGGTTGACAAGCGGTCGAGAAAGCCCATCCAAAGAAAAAAACAACTGAAGGTGTCGATGAGTTCACAAAATCCACGGAGTTTTTGCCTGGTCCTGATTGATGAGTATTTTCAGCACAAGGAGTTTCTGGAAAATCGTGTTGAAAAAGGGGTCATAGTCGGGTTTGGTGAAGGTCTGGAGAATTATAGGCGGGTGATGGTAGATTTCAACACCAATGCTTTCAAGTTTATGATAGTGATTTGGAATCGTTTGTTGGGCGTGCGTTTTATCATGCAAAGAATCGGACCCTTCTTCTATTGAGGACAGTGTGGCTGGCATGCTGACGCCATTTCGGTACATATTTCGATTGATTTCTCTCTCAGTGGGACTCTCTGTGATGGTTCTGGGGCGGCCCTGGTGAGAAAAAGTATTATAGTGGATTACACCAGCCGATGACCACCACACTGTTACCATAATCTTTTTCGTGAGGGTTCGGCTTTGAAAATTATCTCGGTTGTTCGTCGAAATCCAACACTGTTCAGAACGTGCTGTTATCATAGTTATAAGAACGCCATTTGCTGCTTGCTAGATGTCCTCGACTGGAGGCCACTCACTTGTTCTTAGTTGGGGGGCGGGCATTGCTAATGCCCCCGGATAATCCTGCTCTCCTTCATTACAGTTTACTCATTGGAGGTATATACATTCAATTCAACCCATTTCGCGAGGTGAAACGCGTAAAAAACACGAGTGACGCAATTTTCGTGATGCAAAACCACGACGCACAAAAGGTGCGCTACCGTAATCACAAATTCAGACACCGTGTTGATAAAATTCCTTTTTCCTTCCCAGAGTTTTTCCTCTGCGTTTTTGTTGTTTTCTTTTTGTATTCTTTTTTTGCACTAGATGATATCAACTACTGCGAGATGTGATAGAGATTTGTGAGCTAGGGGCTGCACAGAGACCGCAGGGTGGTGTAACTGTAAGGGAGCGATTTTGTTTATGTTGTTCTGGAGAACGCTTCTTGCCTGTTTTCTTCTTTGGGAGATTACTTATCAGCTGCTGTTTCATAATTGGAAAGCAGCTATCCATGAGACTTTTATCGCGGGAGTGTCTTTAAGGGGAACCCACTTATCGAGCTTTTTCACCTTCATAGATGGGTTGTTCAGGACCATCTTCAACATCAAGGCTGAAATCTCCAGAACGAAATTTGTTGAGCCATTGCCGCACAGTGCTTTCTCTAGCACTATTGGGCCCCCACACCTGGTTAATTTGTTGAGCTGTTTCGATTGCGGATTGCCCCAATTTATAGTCGAAGAAAAAAATCGTCCGAAGTGCTCTTTTCACATGCTTGAAAAAATCTTAAAAAAGGGGTTCATCAAGCAATGGTGAAACGGCAGTTATACCATCAGATAGCGCAAAGAATTCTCTTCAGGATGTACTACTGAGACGCAAGGGAGAGTGAGTTTTTAATCAGCAATGAATGTTCAAAAAATAGTAATCACAAAACGTGCAGAACTTACAACCTAATACATTCAGTGCTTCTTCGACAGTCCGTGTACTATTCTTTATCTGATTAATGAATCCCAGTGAATCTCATGAATCATTCTTCCGACAAATCTTTTACTAGTATTTCATTTATGAATGTTATTGAACTTGCTTTCGAAGTTGACGCAAGCTGATTTGGAATCAGCCTGTGAGCGGTGAGTGATGCGTTTATCCTGGCGAATAGATCTCAACTAATGTAATGCTCTTAGAAACAATGACAGTCTTAACGTTGGGAATACGATAGCACTGTGCATTCAGAAACCTTCGGAATACTTGGAAACTGCGCATCTTCATGCCGACATTTTTGCTTTCATTTTCATTCCTGGCGGCTTTTTTCGGTGTACAAGGTTAAAGTCTTCTCCCAAACCACTAAAAAGTTGTTGGGAATTATTACAGAGTCAAAATTGCTGGCAGAATCTTGTTCTGAAACCCAAAATAATGTACCCTCAAAACTCCTAAAATGTGAAAAATATAACAGCCTTGTATACACAGGAGTTGCGTAAAAAATTGCGGATCGTGCACCGTATTCAGAGCCAAGTACTGTTGTTTATTAGTAAGGCAGCGTTCATACTTCGCGATAGCAACGGCGAGTTTGGTGATAGTAGCGATCGCCGGTTGCGACCGAGCGCACCGCAAGCTTTACTTGAACACTTCCGAATTCAAGAGGGGGGGAGGACTGGCTTAATGCAGAGCTTTTTTTCGTTTAATTGCAGTTGTTTTAGGACTAAAGGCCGTTTTTACACGTGCAAAGTCGAACCCAGATTAGTGGCATTGCTTTTCATATTTTTATTCAGGGTAAGGATGGGCAGAAAGTGAGAGCTTCATTTAGAGCAGGTTTCTTATTGTTTCTTTTTTATTCATCGAGCTTATGCAGTTAAGAGCCATAGCAAAGTTGAGTTATAACAGAGTTGCAGTTAGGAAATTTCATCATCCTTTATTTTGCATAAATAAATTGATATTCCAATTTCTAGGTGAGTTTCACTCTGTTTCTTTTTTTCATTATTTAAACTCAACTTGTAAGCTATAAATAATTTGAGAGCTGGGAAAGTTCAGCCAAGTGGAAATTTCTAACACTTATCAGCTGAAACAATGAAAACAGGAAGGAAAGCTCATCTAGCAAATGAAGTTGCCCTTATCCCCAACACGAAAAAAAAGAAAAAACCCTTTCTCATATTCCAGATCCTCTTGAATACAGAGTTTTCAGTTAGTGGCCACTATTAAGAAAAAGTTCACACAAGTTGGAAGTCCTTATTGAGTAAAGCGAGCGGTAATAGCGTGGCGCGTTCGGTCGCACACTAGCGATCGCCACGATGGCCAAGATCGCGGCGATCGCTGCTGCATGCGAAGTATGAGCGCTCCTAACAGTGATAAGTACAATATGCTAAATTTAGGAGAAATAGGTTGGGTAAGAAAAAGGTATGGGCAAAAAAAACCGTTAGGCCGAATACTTTTGAACGCTAGCGCACACGCGTCTTGTTGGAGGTGAACAATCCGCTTTTCAGGATGAATGTTGATTGTAATCTCCATTATCCGGGAAGCCGTTCGGTTGCTCAACGATTGAAACAATGTTCGCTCAAGGTATTAATTGTTGTTGTGTTCAATTTTTCTTTTTATTCAATCAGGAGAAGAGAAATGCTTTTCGCTTACACTGAATAAGCTTTTACACGCATTCATTGTCTCCATTATCGCATTGGCAATAAAACTACCATGTTCAACTTACTTCACATTAGGCCGGGTGGAGAGCATCTCGGTTGATGCTGGTTTGGATAGAGCCCTTTGACATTGCGGTAGTTGAGGGGGCCACATGTGGGCGCAAAGAAGTCTGCTTCTCTGCTGTCTTAGACGAACTGTGGGGTTGTGGTCGTCTTCCGGAGCTAGGCCCTGGGGAGGGAAGGATCCCTTTCCCTTCCGCCTATAATTACAGTAGCGCCCGCAGAATTTTTTTTCAAGTTACAATATCACGTTATCTGTATTACTGTCGTCCCTCTGATGTTCGATTTCCTCAGGCAGGAGCGGTAACTCCTCTACTCGTACTTGTTCCGGGCAAGATAGACTCTCCTAACTCGACAAACACAAAGATTTTTATATTGATTCGGAGCTTTGATGAAGAAATCTGTCCACCGAGCTGGCGGTTATTTTCATGCTCGCTTGACGTACATACGATCCACTCAGTAACCTCTCTCTCTGATACTGTACTCATCTACGGCCACCTAATCTTTGAACCCTTACGAATACGTCAGCGTTTCTGATCTTCTTCGCTAACAAAGGATTGAACTCTAGATCTGTTTCTGCACTTGCGCGTAGCGGGAAGTTGGAAGCGTGTTGGATAACGCTAACTACATGCTCATCCTGGGTGCGCAGAGTTATGATCGTACGTTAAGGCACGAAGGACCGCAAAATCGGACTGTGCGCTTGGAACACAATGTTCATCATTCTGTGCTGTTTCCATGATGTTCTTGAGTACTCCCATCCCGCCCGTTGCCTCCAGTTAGGTCTGAAATTATGTCTCCGTAATGTTTCCCCGATATTCCTTTCGTTGAGCGAGAATAGAGCCACATGCTTAAAGGCAGTTGGCACGATAAATCGCTATACAGGTGTAGGATTTGTACAACTGGCTTAACAGAATTCCGTGACCTCGGACAGGCGCTGCGTGAAGCCTTTTCCAAGGAGGGTACCTCTATAACGCCCTATTGAGCAACATACGTCCCAAACGCCTTCCA
>MU966626.1:25461-36995 GCA_036418165.1 Cooperia oncophora
CCTATCGCTGTCTGCGAGGGAATTCTTCGTTCAGAAGTCCCTCGAAGTATTCTTCCCACCTCTTCCTGACTTCGGCTGGTTTCCTGAGAATGGCCCCGTTGCTGCTCTTCACAGTCTTTACGACCCTGATGTCCTGAGCAGCGCGATGCCGAGCTTTAGCCAGGCGGAAGACGAACTTGTCCCCTTCTCGGCCTTCCAGCTTGTCGTACAGGGCGTCCATTTCCGTATTCTTGGCCTTAGCAACGGCTGCCTTGGCGAGTCGCTTGCAGCTCTTGTAGGCAGCGTAGTCTTCTGGGCTCCGTGTCTTTTGCCAGCGTTTATATGCTTCCTTCTTCTGCTTGACGATCCCCTGGACTTCCTCGTTCCAGAACCAGGCTGCCTTGTCTCCTCTGATACCACCTCGCGTCTCTCCCAGGACTTCCTTTGCACACTGTAGGATGACCTCTACTGCGTAGGTCCAGGTGTCCTGGACTGGCCCATGTGGGTCTGGGAGCCCAGCCTCCAGTATTCTTCGGCCGAGGCTATCCTTTTCTACCTTGCGCATTTTCCACCACCGAATTCTTCGCTCTGCTCTCACCCTTGTCTTCTTGGGGAGGTCTATGGCGATGTCTGCCAGGAGAGGCCTGTGCTGAGGGCCCAGCTCTTCCCCAGGCAGTACCTTGATATCCTTGACGGTTTTGAGAGACGATCTTCTGACCAGGACATGGTCGATTTCCGTTTGTCTCCCTCCACTGCTGTAGGTTACCTTTGGGTCCTCCTTTTCGCGAAGAAGGTGCTGCAGATTGCTAAGTCGTGGGCTGTGGCTAGGTCAAGGATCCGTTCTCCCTCAGCGTTCTTTGCCCTATTCCTTGACCTCCGTGCACCCTTTCTAGACCCCTTCTGTCACTTCCCACATGGCCATTCAGATCCCCAGCTATGGTGAGGTAGTCCTCTTCCGGAACCGATCTTATGGCCTCGTCCAGGGTCAGGTAGAACTCATCCTTTTCCGCCTCGGAGCAACCGGATTGTGGTGCGTACACGGTCAGTACTGTCCAGTACCCCTCCTTCGTGTCCATTCTCACTCCCATGATCCGGTCACTGATCCTGTTCACAGTGGAGACGCAGTCCTTGAGGGATTCTGCCACCGCTATGGCCACGCCATTCCGTTTGGTGTCTGCTCCATTGTAGAAGAGTTTGACACCTTCTCCAATCTCGCGGGCCTTCGCACCCTTCCATCGCGTTTCCTGAAGGCATAGGACTTGGATATTCCTCCGTCTCATGAGGTCGGCAACCTCACGAGACTTCCCGGTAAGCGACCCCACGTTCAGGGTCCCAATTCGAACTAGCTTCTTTGGCCGAGGTCGTTCACCCCTCGGTAGCCCTCGCATACTGACCACAGAACTCGGGCGAGGGTTCTGCGCGCCACTTCCGGGTGACGTCCTAGCTTTAACACTGATACTTGCGACTTGTCATGATTGTTGTGACGGGTTCCTCCATCAGCCGGCCTGTCAACCTGGGCCTGACGCTGGTATCGTCCCCATTTTTGCAATTTTTGCAAGGCAGGTTTGTGCCTCGGCAGGGATCGAACTCGTGGCTCAGAGTGAGATTATGAGTCTACACTCTTAACCACTCGGCTATCCCTGCCTTATCAGGGACAAGTGTTATACAAAATAGTTTTAAAGTGCACAGGGACCACTTTCGAAAAAATGCAAAAGAGCACACGCATCAAGGATCCAAACCCTCGACCACGCATCCGTGAGCCCTACGACGTATCCACTCGGCCATGCTGCCACGATCTCGTCAGCCTTACGCCGCCAATTTGTAGTGTATTCTCCCCCAAAAAAGCTCCGTAACTTCTTTCTGGGAGGTCCGCAGCAGATATGGAAGACGGTTTCGTAATTCCCGTCCGAAGACCTTTCAGCCGGTATACATTTCATTTCAAATGGCCACTTCGACCTACCATCCTTCCCTTGTTAGCGGAGATGCATCCACACCTTTGCATATAGCCTCATCGACCGTTTGACGTTTCCTTGTAAGCCCTCTCAGTAGAAACGAGGCGAATATTTGAAGTGCTAGAACTTTTCTATTTTATTTTCTTTTCTGAATATCCACGTGATAAATCTGTGAATATCCACTGGATATTCACAGATTTGTACACTAACGTGATAAGCTAAACCAAAGAAGGAAGAAGTTGGAAGTTGCAGAGAATCATTGGATGTCCTCACTGAAGAAAGTGGATGCAAAGTCGAAAACGCGAATGCACGAAAACTACGCGAAGCTATTTATCAAGGTCACTTTTCTCATAATTTGATTTTTTTACGCAGGTAACGGTTTGGAACCAAAGTTTTGGTCCGAGAAGAAATCCTGGTACGCTGTAGCTGCGTTTTTAACAGTTTCTATGATCATGAGTTCCAAAGGAGAAGATGTGCTCTATGGGATCGTTTCACACATGTGCTTTACACGTTGGCGGCGAGGCGACTTTTCACGTGTCTACCCCTTGGGATCGGGCGGTTTTTTCCCATTTTCGGAAATTACCCTTAATGCTGGGATACGTCTACGCCCAAGCGGTTCTGAGAGAACTAGAATTCGAAGCAGAAAATAGTAAGGCTTCAGTGGTTTCCATTACTTTTGAAATGTAACAGCAATCTTCACAGAATAGTTCCACCTCATCCTTGTTGAACGTTGAAGCAAGCTCGTAAAGCTCCAGAGGTCGTAAGTCCGTACTTGATCTAGATGTGTTATGGTCAGAACTGCATATCGTTGCATTACTAATTCGCATATGGAGCACCGGTTTTATCACCATCACCTGTGCTCCCGTTGATCATCGAGTTCCTCGAGCGGGCGCCAGTAACGTCTCCATTCGTCCCTGCAACGTGCAAGAGTTGCCCAATGAACTCTCTCAGCTCGAGGGACACGATGAACTTCATACCATTCGTTCAGAGCTTTCACGAAGAAGTCTGACCATCGCGTAGGCGGTCGTCCAGGCGTTCGCTTGACATCCCGTGGAATCCAGTCGGTGACTGCTCTGGTCCAGCGGTCGTCCTCGAAACGCATGACGTGTCCGGCCCACCTGATCTTCGAAACCTTGGCAAATGCGGCGGCGTCTCTGATCTTCGATCGTTGGCGGAGTGCGGAGCTCCGGATTCCCTCTCTCACTTGCGTGTAGCGGGAAACTCCGAGCATCACCAAGTCAAGTAAGAGCAAGTTTGACAAAATAACGGATAGAAGTATTCTCTGAACTCACAGAAGATGTTCCGAAAAAATGCAAAAATGCGAACTTGTCAAGGAACCGAACCCATGACCTCCCATATATGAGGCAACTTACCTATCCACTGCACTTGACACATCATGCCTTCAAACTTAACTTGAGCTGCGCAAAGGAGGATCGGCGAGTGCTATGCTAGAACGACCCCCCCCCTAACTCCTCCTAGAGAATCGTTCAGCAAATTCTGAAACCAGATTTGAGTTCAGTGCCCCGAGACGCACACGGCAATATGCATCCCATCTGAATGGCCATGGCGACCTGTTGACCTTTCCTGGTTAGCCAAAAGCAGATGTGCATGGGATAAAGATTTCAGTGTGTTATTGGTGGGACTTCAAAGCGGTATCGCTGGATACTAGCACAGCTGTAAGGACCACAGTCCACTCTAATCAACTTCAAAACATGGATGACGTCACGCTTGAATTCATTCAGAAATACTCAATTTTTCTCTACTACTCGGCAATGCGAAGACCGCATGTGGGGATCAGGCTACGCCAAAAGATCATGGGCTCGATCAGAGAATGCGACCGTACCCAGCTTATTTATCAAAGTTAGCAGCCTCTAATTACCACCTCCTTTGATCCCTATCGCATCCTTTAGAAAGCAAAAATTCCGAAAATCGACGTCTACTCGAAAATGAGGTCCACCTCTTCTTTTTATCATAGTTGCCGTAGTTCTATGAGAATGGAAATGAGAAGCTGTGCAAAAGAAGGGCACTAGTCCTAGTCATCAACTGTGGTTACCTTGTAGATTGGAGATGTCTTTTAGTGAAGACAAATTTGGTCCGAAAATTTGATAAAATTGTCGCAGGACTTTCAGTCTAACCTAATATATGCTGTAGTGTGCTTGCAGAAATGGTCTATTATTCTATTCTTCTATTATTCAGTCATTCAGGAAGATGGGATGAGGCTACTGCAGTCCTAGACAAATGCTACGCAAATCTGAAGCCACTGCAGCTACATGCTGCTAAACTTATCATACTACAGGAGAAATTTTACGACCTGCTGCATTCTGAAAATGTGAGTGGATTGCGCAAGGTCGGTTTCTATTTCCCAGTGTAGCTTTCTCTGTTCGTTGTGCAGGAAATCGCGTTCTGGGCAGGGTTGGAGAGAGCAACTCGAACGCAGTGTTCATCCTTCGACATTGCGACCGCGATCGCGGGCCGCGATCGAAGGTGCCTCAGCGCTATGAGTCGGACCACTCCATTTGTTAGAGAGAAATGGACTCTATCAAGAAAATTTCCTGTTTAATTTTTACCAACTTCACGTTGATATATTCCAAATTCAAGACAAGGAAGAGTTGAATCAAGAGGGGAATGCTTTTCTTCCTTCCTTACTGAATTCAAGATGAAGAGAGGTAAGGTTTTCAGAAGTTTAGTTTGAAGTGAAACTCTTATTGTATTGCTTTTCATTGTTCGAACCCGTACATGTTTCTACGGAGTCTCTATTCCTTAATGTTTCTAACAGAACTCGCCCAGAAGATCCAGTTCTTCACTTAGTTTCTTTTTTCTCTTTTCCTTCTTCTTTTCTTTTCTTTTGCTCCAGTTTCTATTTGGGGAATTCCCTGTTATGTAGTCTTGTTTTTTAGTAACACGTTCGAGGCGGCGTGTACTCCCGGGAGTACACGAAAAAACTCCGCTTTCGGCGAATCGTGTACTCCCGGGAGTACACGCGCCTATTCGCTGGTTTTTTGTACTTTTCTTTTCTTTCACTCACGAAAGTAACAAAAACAGTATAGAAATAATACTCACACGTTCCAGGAGGTCTAAGGTCTTAGAGTACCCTGTACATCTCTTTCGGTCGTTCATGTACTCCCGAGTATACGCGCATTTTTGCCTGTTTATGATTTTTCTCCTTTTTTTGCTAGAGCACACATATGAATAATAATGCAAATAAAACATGAATATTATTTCTGGCATAACTATTAATTCACATGATATTTTGTGCTTTTTGAAAGAGGTGGTTCAAATGAAAAGGTTGATGTGGATGATTTAGTCATTAAATGTGCCTCTGCATCAAAATCAACTTTTTTCGTGAGTGAAAAGACAGAAATATTCAGTACAAGGAGGGGGGGGGGGAATCACAAGAGAATACATGAAAATGTTGCTAGTATTACTTGTGTGTTAGTTGGCTTATTATTTGCATGTAATTCCTGGTAAAAATTTTCCCTAGATCGGAATCGGCCTGCACAAAAGCTCCACATTATCTCTCAAAAATCGCGTGAAACCTTGTCTGAAGAGAAAACTGAAAACATGGCAGAAAAAAACGAACACGGGAGGTTTTTCTGGAGAAGATAGGAAAGTTTTGGTGTTTGTCGTCCACCGCGAACGCGCCGAACGACAAGTGGGAGCTTTTGGAGAAATGACGCGGACGCG
This sequence comes from Cooperia oncophora, assembly GCA_036418165.1. Lineage (NCBI taxonomy): Eukaryota > Metazoa > Nematoda > Chromadorea > Rhabditida > Trichostrongylidae > Cooperia > Cooperia oncophora. The sequence continues at coordinate 31,077 of MU966626.1, forward strand.
TTAATGACTACGGATGCGAATTCCTTACTTTAAAATGGAAGGGCTTGAATCGAGGGCGAGCGGGTGAGGGGCGTTTTCATTCTCGATGAATTAAAAAAAACCTTCATCTACTTAGCGAGTTTTTTCGTTTCTTTTTCATTACTCGCAGAAGCTTCCCATTTGATCAATTTTTCTGACTTCTAAAACAGCTGCGCTGAGGAATTTTTTTGCACACTGAAAAAAAGAGACCGGAAACTGCCAAAGAATTGAATCTTCTGTGCAAATACTGTCCCTCTTCGTAGAGAGAACTTTGTAGACGTGTTAGAGTTTCAACACTGAAATGAAGAAACAGTATGACACCCCAAATTTACCTTTTACGGAATTCGGTCTCTCTTCACCTCGATTCCAGTAACCAGGAACCATGGAACTTTGGAGACCTGGGTCGATCGATAGAGTCTGTAAGGCTATACACAAATATAGATGGCGAAACTGCAAAGTTCCATGGTAAGTCGATGGACTTCCCTGGTAAGTAAAAGGGAAAGAATTCCCCCTTGGTTCAATTGACCTCTTCCATCAATTCAGAAGGTCATATATGAGGTTAGCAACAGTCAGTAAGCAACAAGGTAATATTACTGTGAATTCCTTTTCAGCAATTGGAGCGATCTGAGTAGTTCCGCTGGAGCGCGTTCGGTCGGAAACTCACAGTCGCACTTGCAGTCGCGAAGTACGAGCGCTGCTTTAGCCAAGTTATTTGCTTTAGAGTGTAAAATTGGAACGGAAGCGTGTACTTTTTCGATCATCGGTCTCAGCATAGGTTTCATACCTGATGCTGTCTGTTTCGAATATGCTGTTCCGTGAACAAGTTGGCCCATCTTTGTTGTAAGTAGAAATAGCGCGTATATAGCATGTATATGTAGCATGAATGAGCGACTTACAGCAATTGAATAACTCCGAAAATCGCCCTCCGATTTCGTGATGCACACGGTACACGCTGTGCTAAACTTACCCTTACCTTGACCCCAACAATGTACGCGTCGCTTTTCACTCAAAATTTTGAGGCAATCGCTTGGAACACTGAAACTTAGCACTTTGGCCTCTCTTTGCTTGAACCGCCGTTCTTCAGCGCCTTGTCTTACAAGGAAGGTTTCCTTGAGTGGTCCTGTGATAGTTTTATTCTGGTTTGAAGATTTTCTCCTTTACGGGAACGGGTGGCTGCATCGCAGCAACAGCGCCCAGCTATCAGTGGTGCATCTTTCAGCTAACAAATCGTCGGGGCGATTCCTCGCTCAACTCCATTCTCTGTTTACTCTAGAAAGCGGTTAGGAAGAATTACCATTACTACATAGTAATGCTGCTCTGTATATGCTGTAGAAGATTTTGCGAGCAGCCCCAACACACTGCGACACATTCAAACGACTTTTGGCCCAAAAGGAAGCTCAGGTGTGTAAGCATCAGTAACGCAAGGCATAAGCGTTCCAAACACCATATTCGTGTTCCCGAGCTCAAACCCTCTGGAAACAAACCCCTGGTATATGGGATCCCGAAGCTGACTTCGAAAAGCTGCGGCAGTAATAGGGGAGGGACACTAAGAAGCCGAGTTCGCCATGTGATCAGTACCCTCAATACCCCCACTCCTCCCTCATTAGTAAGTTTCCAGAGAAAATAAATTTAGGAACTGTACTGGGTACTACTGGATGATTAGAGAGCAGTATTGAGCACGCCGTCGTCGTGATAATCACAGTGCGGGGGGTCGTATTTGATCGCGAGGGAGGCGGGGGGGGGTCGTAAACGCAGGCACATTCTGAAGTGGAGAGAGCAGCGATACTCAGATGTTTTACAGCTTGAATGATGAAAGATTTATTCATTCTTCTCCACGCGCCAAATACCTGAAGAGACATCTGAAGACAGAAGCAACCTGCCGATGGCCGCCCACGACGTCATAAATAGATGAAACACGTACACTTCACTCTATTCTCTTTAATGATTCCCTGGACTCATTCCCATTACCGTTTACTTCGGATCTTTCTGATCGCTGGAGAGCATCTGCTTGCATAGAGTAATTCTTGTCTAAAAGCTACACCTTACCAACACCTCTGCGTGGGAGCCGTACATATGGCTCATTACAGAAGTGGTGTCAGTCGGCGGCAAACGAATTATTCTCTGATACCTTCGGCGGAAATAGGTGTCGTAGAAGCATACCAAAGTCTTCTAACCAACAGGAATTGGTATTGCGTCGGAGGGGTGGGTTTTTAGGGCCATCCGAAAGGTGTCGCGACGACCCCACAACGGGGTATTTTTTTTGAATAGCAGTCCCAAGGAAAAAGTGAAAGCCTTATTAGAAATCTTCTAGATTACGGCACTGTTATTTGTTCCAGAGGCGGCCTGTTATGAAGATTGTTATACCTGTTCAAACCTAAGAGCTCGTAAATGACCCTTAAATGTCATAACGGGGTCACAATGGGAAAATTTCTTGAAAAGGGAAGTTTTTTAAAATTGCCTGAACCCAATCAATAAGTCCAACCTATTGCTTCACAGCCCTGTTTATCCTCTTCAAAAGCTCCACTCTCAAAGAAGTTATGGGTGTTCAAGCGAAGGTACTTCCGGAGTGCTTGGCTTGAAACTGAGTTCGGGCCGTGAAATAGCTCGCTCCAATACCACGGCACAAAGCGCGCTCTAACTCTAACTGCAGCTCTGCAATATTTAAGCGCTAGCACAAGCATTTCCCTTCTTTTTTTCTTTTTTTTGTGTCTTGTTGTGGTGCTTCCGCAATCTCTTGCATCCTTTTTTCCAATGGTCTCATTTTCTTCATGTTCTTCTCAGTTTATGCTGATTACCCTCGCGTCTTTTTTGCCGTTTTTTCGCAAATCTTTGATTTTTGTAGGGCTCTTATTCCCAAATGCTGGCAGATTTATGCCCCATGAAGGCACCAGCACTAAATTGTTTATCTGATGGCAGTTTTCTGATAAACAATTTAGTCAGAATCGATGGTTCCCTGAGCTTCATTGTGTAACGCAGTTGGCACGATGGTTTCCCTCTTGGCCTAAAATGCTAGTAGGGCGCTATGTAGTGGGGAAATGGCGAAAGAACGGAGTGAAACGGTCAAAATCCGGCGAAGAAAAAGCCTCCGTTCTCAGTGACTTGAAAATCGATTTCGGACGAGTTTCCCGTAGGCATCTTGCCAATCACCGCTACCGAAGATACGGCTGCATATGTGTACCCATATATGCATGCAGCATCACGGCCGCTTCATACCAATCCCTTTGCTTCATAATTTGCTCAGCAAATGAATGAATACGAGCGTCAGGAACGGTCGTCCGTTTGTGGGCGGGCGGGCGAGGAAGGCGTTTGGGACGGAATGTTGTTGCTCGATAGGGCGTTATAGGGGTACCCTCCTTGGAAAAGGCGCCACGGAGCGCCTGTCCGAGGTCACGGAATTCTGTTAAGCCAGTCGTATAAATCCTACATCTGTATAGCGATTTATCGTGCCAACTGCCTTTAATCTTACTGTATTGAGTAGAACGGCGAAGCTCTTCTCTTCATTGAATCTTTATTATATGACAACGTTTCGGGCATAAGCCCTTCTTCAGGTCACTCGATCTTAAATCAAACAGCATATACCCTTACAATGTTACAGCATCAATAAAGTAAACATAGCAACAACCCACACTATGTAGAAGGGGGAAGGAGTACAAAACTCCGTCAGGCCTCACTACGTAGCAGTATTGGCAGAAATAAAAGTGGAAGGATTGGGATCATTTATAAGGGTGCGGGACAAGGGTGATCTAGAATTAGTCACGTATGTCTCCATTGTGCACGTCTTATATTGATAACAAACTCATTGCCACTTTCATCTCCTCCTTGCTGTTGATGGGTGGTTCTTGTTGCTTTATTTCCAGTGCCTCCCTGATCTTTCTTTCAACTGGATCTACCACATTTCTGTGTAGGATGGAGATGCGAAGTTCCGGCGGTCTTTCTTGAGCGTGCCTTAGTGTGCGGTGTCTCGAGAATGGGTTCTCCGGGTAGCTCTGTGGGCTCCGCAAAGCTCTTAAGTGTTCCTCCATTCTCTTGTGAAGTGGCCTCGATGTTTCTCCAATGTAAAACTCGTGACATGAAAGGCACACTATTTTGTACACCACACACTTTTCTTGACACACCTTATGTTCTCCACAAATCACACAGCTCTTTCACATCGAATGTTAAAAGCCGTCGTAAATTAGGATCGTTTCACGACGCGATTAGCATCAACAGCGAACGAGTCGCTGATGAAAGGTAACACGAGTGGAGTACCATAAGGTGATCGGTAAGGCCTCCAGCATCGAAGCTGCCGATTTCTATATCCGTTTTGCCGCAAGATGTTCTTCACTTCTGTCTCCATTTGTTCGTGATTCGTGGAGGTCAGCTCATGTGATGTCGTAACCATATGGCGGACTATTTACGTTCACTTTCATGTAAAGAGGATGCCAACTTCTTATACCATGGTACTCAGGGTACAGCATCGTTGTGCGAAACTCATAGGGGGGTCGTACTTGGCCGCTGGGGAGGGGGGGGGGTCGTAATGTCCCGAAATGAGGTGCGAAAACAGATTCGGGCCGAAAGCTTGTCCACAAGGGTAATTCGACCCGCTGAACATGAATATGATGATATTTCATTACAAAAACCCTTGTGACACGTGTTACGAGGGGTACAAGCAGAAGCACTCTTTCAGGCCGCAATGGGTCTACACTTTCGAAAAAAACTGATTGCAGGTTCCCTTGTAGGGTAGTGCAGGCGAGCAGAGATGTTAGAAGCTTTGTCGGCTATGTTCTTGGACAAATGCAAAAAAGGAACCTGCCCCAGAACCGATCCTACGACGTCCCGCCTAAGAAACCCGCTCCCTATCCGTTGCGCTCTGCTGCCACGTTTCAGAACGATTCCATACGTAAATGTAAAGACGCTTCAACGTTTCCTCGCGACAGCACGTGAAACGACCATGCGGGGATAACGTTCATAACCCGTTAGCAGAATCGTTCTGATAAATTTTGAAGACCATGATGGTCTCAGCCAATTCGCAAGACACTACAATGTGTGGCCAGTCTATTGGAAATGGCGCGGCTGGGACGCTGTTTGACCGTTTCTAGGTAAGTTATGTTCTAAACTAACGGAGCCGAAACGGTAGAGGCTTGTTGATAGGAGAATATTGCACGTTGTGATGACGTTTCTAGCTTCGCAAAAAAATGTGATTGAAAGTTGTTGCCGTCTGAAGCATAAAAACCCACTCACGATTTAAACGCGATCCGAAATATGAGGTTGTCCCAAAAGTTCCTGACATTTTCAAACATTTTTCTGAGTCAAGCTGCTGCGAAACTTCTAGTATGGAGTCACCCATGGATAGCTAAGCCTGGAGCCGCAGTAGCTGCTCGATGCTGGAAGATCTCGCATCTCGAGGCGTCTCCGTCAACGTCGCTAGGTCGCATGGACTATCTTCGGACCCCAGTCGCCAAGGCGCCAGTTGATGGTAGGGACCGGACGTGCCTGGAATGGAGAGACCGATATTTTCTTCGCGGACGACGGACTGAAGGTGAGCACTAGCGGTTACATCGAGCAACTCGAGAAGATCCTCCTCCACATGTCGTCGCCCGTACCTTCTTGGAAACTTTGTACTGCTACAGGATTAGGTGACACCACATGGAATCAAAGGGCGTTGGGAAAACTCTTGCCTACTTGGAATGGAGGGGCGTCGGGTACCTGAGAAAGGTGGAATATTCAAGCAGTCATCTGATCCAAACCCCCTCAATTACCTGGTTCGGGCGGAGTTCAATAGGGTGGTCTACGGTGGCGGAGAAATCGACTATCTCGCTGATCTCAGGCACCCACTCATGGTCGCGTGGCGGAATCTCGTTGATTTCGGAATCGGAATCTTGTTGATTTCTTCGCTCGATGGCGTTCGTGCAGAAGGTGGAG